>CAUYQU010085511.1:0-10810 GCA_963574635.1 Cheracebus regulus
GTGGATCACCTGAGGTCAGGAGTTCGAGACCAGCTTGACCAACATGGTGAAACCCCATCTCTAGTAAAAATACAAAAATTAGCTGGGCATGGTGGCGTGTGCCTGTAATCCCTGCTACTCAGGAGGCTGAGGCAGGAGAATCGCTTGAACTCGGGAGGTGGAGGTTGCAGTGAGCCTCCACAAAATCACTCCACTGTACTCCAGCCTGCACAACAGGAGCGAGACTCCATCTCAAAAAAAAAATCACTGTGTGTGTATTTCATATGAGAAAGACTAGCTTCTGTAGTAAGTCAAATTGATAGTAAGAGAATATTTATTTTTACCATGGAAAAAATGGGGCCTTTTGTATTGCCCAGGCTGTTCTTGAACTCCTGGCCTCAAGCAATCTTTCCCCCTCAATCTTCCAAAGTGCTAGTGTTACAGGCATCATCCACTGCACCTGGCCAAATTATATGGTTTTTAAAAACCTCACACAGCTACAGGACAAGGACAAACCAATAGTAAAGAAAAGGAAATTCAACAATAGTAAATGGTAAAACTTAATTAGACATCAAATTGAAGTTGACCAACAGCTTCCATACTCAGTGAATTTATACTCTTGGTTCACTGGGTTGTAAGTTTACTTTCTCATCACCCCAGATGGAGACATTTTGCAGCTCAGCATTTGAATAGTGTCCTCTAGGGTCCAAGTACCAAGGCCAGGTGTGATGGCTCACACCTGTTAACCCAGCACTTTGGGAGGATGAGGTGGGCGAATCGCTTCAGCCCAGGAGTTTGTGACCAGGCTGGGCAAGATGGCAAAACCCCATCTCTGCAAAAAATATAATAAAAATGAGTTGGGCATAGTGACGCATGCCGATGGTCTCAGCTACTCAGGAGTCTGAGGTGGGAGAATCACTTGAGCTTGGGTGGTCAAGGCTGCAGTGAGCCATGATCATGCTACGGCATTTCAGTCTGAGCAACACAGATGCTGTCTCAAGAAAGAAGGAAAAAAAATAAAGTGAAAAAAATTTAAAAAAATAAGAAGGAAAAAAAAAAGTCAAAGTACTATGTGCCTGATAGTTCCCCTTTAACTAAAGTGGATTCCTTTCTTAAAGGCAGATTTAGATCTGACTTTTCATTTTCCTTTTTTTTTTTTTTTTAATTTTGTTTGAGGCAGAGTCTCTCTCTGTTTTTTCTCTGTTGCCCAGGCTGGAGTGCAGTGGCACAATCCTGGCTTACTGTAACCTCTACCTCCCAGGTTCAAGTGATTCTCCTGCCTCAGCCTCCCTAGTAGTTGAGATTATAGGCGTGCACTAGCATGCTCAGCTAATTTTTGTATTTTTAGTAGAGATGTGGTTTCATTGTGTTGGCCAGGCTGGTCTCCAACTCCTGACCCCAAGTGATCTGCCCACCTTGGCCTCCCAAGTGCCAGCCACTGCGGCCAGCCTCATTTTTCTTTCTCAAAGGTAAGGAGTGCTTATAATTCTGTTTCTGAGGGTATCTATTCTTACAGGAGAAGCTATTGGAGGTTTTTGACCAGGGTAGTGATGTGGTCAGATAGACTTGGAAAGCACAACCCAAAATGGCCCTGTGGAGGGTGGAGGAGAGGGTCAGGATGGCCAATTAAGAGGCCATTGGAGGTCATGTAGCTGTGTGCTTGAAATTTATGCATTTTTCTATGCATAAATTATGTTTCAGGTTTTTTTTTCTTTTTTTCTTTTTTGGAGAGTGAGAGTTTCGCCATGTTGCCCAGGTTGGTCTTGAACTCATGAGCTTAAGGGTTTACCCACCTTGGCCTCCCAAAGTGCTGGGTTAACAGACATGCATCACCATGCCTGGCTTTTTTTTTTTTTTTTTTTTAGACAGAGGCTTGCTCTGTCACCCAGGCTGGAGTACAGTGGTGCAATCTCCACTCACTGCAACCTCTGCCTCCTGGGTTCAAGTGATTCTCTTGCCTCAGCCACCTGAGTAGCTGGGATTATAGACACCTGCCACCACACCCAGCTAATTTTTGTATTTTTAGTAGAGACAGGATTTTACCATGTTGTCCAGGCTGGTCTGGCCCTCTCTACCATCTTACAACATGCCCATATTGTGGATGGAAGAGAATGTTGCAAAGTGGGGCCCTTGGGTACCCCAGGCTGATTTAGGCTCTTGAGGGCTCCATAGGCCTGGGACTGCTGGTCTCTTGAGATTGCTTGCTAGCATCTTACAGATGGGGGCACCTTACAGGTGCTGAAGAGGCCACCAGTGTCCGGGAAAGCAGACATGGCCAGGAATTCTGAGCATCGTGGCCCGAATTCATTGGGTGATCTTGGTCGTCCCCTAGTGGTGAAGCGTGGCAACATCATATCCGACAGGAAGGTTTTGTAGCTTTGTACCAGATTTTGTTGCTATGTTTACTTTTGCTACAGGTGCTGGGTAGGATTTCCCTAGTATATTTTTGCACTGTACCTTGCTTTTTAGTTGCTGTTATTTGCTTGGATGCATTTTTCGTACTTGCTTTACACCATTATATTTACTGAATGGGGCTTCACTTGCCAGCAAATCCTATGTGTTTTGTTATTATATATACGTTGAACATCCCTGATCTGAAAATCCAAATTTTGGAAATGCTCCAAAACTCGAAATGTTTTGAGCACCAACATGATGCCACGAGTGGAATATTCCATACTTTACCACATGTGATCATCACAGTCAAAACTTTGTATTGTGCACAGAATGGTTTAAAATATTATGTAACAGCCTGGGTAACATGGTGAAACCCCATCTCTACAAAAAAATTAAAAAATTAGCTGGGTGTTGTTGTGCACACATGTAGTCCCAGTTACTTGTGGGAGCTGAGGCAAGAGGATTGCTTGAGCCCAGGAGGTCAAGGCTTCAGTGAGGCATGATCGCATCATTGTACTCCATTCTGGGCGAAAAGTGAGACCCTGTCTAATATATATATATATTAGACAGGGTCTGGTGGCTCATGCCTGTAATCCCAGCACTTTGGGAGGCTGAGGTGGGTGGATCATGAGGTCAGGAGTTTGAGACCAGACTGACCAACGTGGTGAAACCTTGTCTCTACTAAAAATTAGCTGAGCGTGGTGGCACATGCCTGTAATCCCAGCTACTCAGGAGGCTGAGGCAGGAGAATCACTTGAACTCAGGAGGTGGAAGTTGCAGTGAGCCAAGATCATGCCACTGCACTCCAGCCTGGGTGACAGAGCGAGACTCCATCTCGGAAAAAAAAAAAGCTATTGCCACTCCAGATGTGCTGAAACCAATAAATATACAGGAAGCATGAAAAAGCAAGGTATTATGACACCCTCACAGGATCACAGTAATTCTCAGCAATAGATCCTAACCCACCCCCCCCACCCCCCAAATACACACACACACAAACATACACATACACACACATATAAAACAAAATTACTTTCAGGATAGGTGTATATGAAACATAAATTTCATATTTAGATTTGGGTCCCATCCCCAAGGTATCTCGTTATGTGTATACAAACATTCCAAAATCTGAGAAGTCCATACCTAAAAGACTTCCGGTCTCAAGCATTTTGGATAAAGGACACTCAATCTGTATCACTATTCACTGATGTCATTTTTTCTTAGCTTTTGAGATTCTGTCCTTTCCAGAGCTTATGATTTCCTACTAGGATCATTTGAACTATATTTACAGAACCAAAATGTTTTCTATCAAACCACTATGGGGTCACATTCAATGTATTTTAAAATTCATTTGGCCGGGCATGGTGGCTCAGGCCTGTAATCCTAGCACTTTGGGAGGCAGAGGCAGGTGGATTGCTTGAACCCAGGAGTTCGAGACCAACCTGGCCAACATGGTGAAACCCTCTCTACTAAAAATACAAAAATTAGCTGGGCATGGCCAGGCGTGGTGGCTCATGCCTGTAATCCCAGAAGTTTGGGAGGCCAAGGTGGGCAGATCATGAGGTCAGAAGTTGGAGACCAGCCTGACCAACATAGTGAAACCTCGTTTCTACTAAAAAGACAAAAATTAGCCGGGTATGGTGGCTTGCACCTGTAGTCCCAGCTACTCGGGAGGCTGAGGCAAGAGAATTGTTTGAACCCAGGAGGCAGAGGTTGTGGTGAGCTGAGATTGTGCCCCTACACTCCAGCCTGGGCAACAGAGCTAAAGACTCCATCTCAAAAAAAAATTAGCTTGGTATGGTGGCATGTACCTGTAGTCCCAGCTACTCAGGAGGCTGAGGTGGAGGGGATCACTTGAGCTAAGGAAGTCAAATCTGCAGTGAGCTGTGATTGTACCACTGCAATCCAGCCTGGGCAACAGAGCAAGACCTTGTCTTTAAAAAGAAAAGAAGGCCGGGCATGATGGCTCAAGCCTGTAATCCCAGCACTTTGGAAGGCTGAAGTGGGTGGATTACCTGAGGTTGGGAGTTCAAGACCAGCCTGACCAACATGGAGAAACCCTGTCTCTACTGAAAATACAAATTTAGGTGGGTGTGGTGGCTCATGCCTGTAATCCCAGCTACTCGGGAGGCTGAGGCAGGAGAACCGCTTGAACCCGGGAGGCGGAGGTTGCGGTGAGCCAAGATTGCACCATTGCACTCCAGCCTGAGCAACAAGAGTAAAACTCTGTCTCAAATAAATAAATTAATTAATTTAATTTAATTAAAAAGAAAACATTGAGAAGTAAAAAATAACAATACCACCAAAAAACAATACATTTAAGGCCAGGCACAGTGGCTCACACCTGTAATCCCAGTACTTTGGGAGGCTAAGGTGGGTGGATCACCTGAGGTCAGGAGTTTGAGACCAGCCTGATCAACATGGTGAAACCCAGTCTCTACTAAAAATAAAAAAATTAGCCAGGCATGGTGTGCGTGCCTGTAATCCTAGCTACTCTGGAGGCTGAGGGAGGAGAATCACTTGAACTCAGGAGATAGAGGTTGCAGTGAACTGAGATCATGCCACTGCACTCCAGCCTGGGTGACAAGAGTGAGGCTCCATCTCAAAAAAGAACAATGGCTGGGTGTGGTGGCTCACACCTGCAATCTCAGCACTTTGGGAGGCCGAGGTGGGCGGATCACAAGGTCAAGAGATAGAGACCGTCCTGGCCAACATGAGGAAACCCTGTCTCTACTAAAAATACAAAAATTAGCCAGGTGTGGTGGCGCATGCCTGTAGTTCCAGCTACTTGGGAGGCTGAGGCAGGAGAATCGCTTGAATCTGGGAGGCAGAGGTTGCAGTGAGCTGAACTTAGACTACTGCACTTCAGCCCGGTGACAGAGCCAGACTCTGTCTCAAAAAAAAAAAAAAAAATACTTTCATGGACTTTTTTGTTGATTTATTTATACAGTTTTAGCGACATGTAAAAATATTTATATATTTTTAGAGTCTCCGTCTGTCACCCAGGCTGGCGTGCAGTGGTGCAATCGTAGCTCAGCATAGCTTTGAACTTCTGGTCTTAAGTGATCCTCCCACCTCAGCCTCTTCTGTTTTTGTTTTTTTTTTTTTTTTGAGACGAAGTCTCACTGTTGCCCAGGCTGGAGTGCAATGGTGCAATCTCAGCTCACTGCAACCGGCACCTCCCAGGTTCAAGCGATTCTTTTGCCTCAGCTTCCTGAGTAGCTAGGAGTACAGGTGTGCATCACCATGCCTGGCTAATTTTTGCATTTTTATTGGAGACAGGGTTTCACTGTGTTGGCCAGGCTGGTCTTAAACTCCTGACCTCAAGTGGTCTGCCCACCTTGGCCTCCCAAAGTGCTGGGATTACAGACGTGAGCCAGGGTGCCCGGCCTGATTCTCTGTTTTGTTTCTGGTTCTTGACCAAGCTGTTTCTCGTAGCTGGCAACAATGGTTTTATGATCTCTTTATTTATCTCTATCAGGATAGTGGGGGATCTATTTTCTATCTAGAGAAAGAAGACAGAAAACCTGATTTGTTAGGTTTTTTGGTCATTATTTTGTATGTTTGTGATCTCAGGTCTGTTAAGGAAACATTGAAAGGAGAAACCCTATTGAGATGTGGATAAGTGAGTTTTTGTGTTTTTTGTTTGTTTGTTTGTTTAACTTGACATATGAATGAGATTGTAGAACTGAAACTTCAAGTGTCTGTGTCTATATGAATTTGAAATATTTTTCTACTTCCATAGTATGTCAAATTAAATTATCTCTTAAATTTTAAGATCTAGGCTGGTCACTATGGCTCACACCTGTAATCCCTGCACTTTGGGAGGCTGTGGTGGGTGGAGTCAGGAGTTTGAGACCAGCCTGACCAACATAGTGAAACCCCATCTCTACTAAAAATACAAAATTAGCTGAGCATGGTGGTTCATGCCTGTAATCCCAGCTACTTGGGAGGCTGAGGCAGGAGAATCACTTGAACTTGGGAGGCGGGTGTTGGAGTGAGCTGAGATCACCCTACTGCACTCCATCATGGGTGACAGAGGAAACGGTGTCAAAAAAAATTTTAAGATTTATTTTGATTCTTTTATAGAGCCTAATGAAGCTGCCCAAAAGATAAGGAAACACAAAAATTTTCAGAAAATAAATGGAAGTTCTAATGTTTTAAAAGTGCTAGCTTCTGGAGGAATTAAAAAAAGGAAACTTGTTAGGTGTGGTGGTATGTGCTTGTAGTCTTAGCTACTCAGGAGGCTGAGGCAGGAGGATCACTCGAAGCCGAGTCTGAGCCAGCCTGGGCAACAAAGCGAGACCCCATCTCTACCAAAAATTTAAACATTGACTAGATGTGGTGGCACATGCCTGTAATCCTAGCACTTTGGGAGGCTGAGGCAGGTGGATCACCTGAGGTCAGGAGTTTGAGGCCAGCCTGGCCAACATGGTGAAACCCTGTCTCTACTAAAAATACAGAAAATTATCCGGGCATGGTGGTGGGTGCCTGGTGGTGGGTGATCCCAGCTACTCGGGAGGCTGAGGCAGGAGAATTGCTTGAACCTGGGAGATGGAGGTTGCAGTGAGCTAAGATCACACCATTGCACTCCAGCCTGGACAATAAGAGTGAAATGCTATCTCAAAAAAGAAAAACCACAAAAATTTAAAAATTAAGGCCAGGTGTGGTGGCTCACACTTGTAATCTCAGCACTTTGGGAGGCTGAGGCAAAAGGATTGCATGAGCCCCGGAGTTTGAGAGCAGCCTGGGCAACACTGTGAGACCCTGTCTCTACAAAAAAAATAAAAAACTAGTCAGGCATGGTGGTACAGGTCTGTAGTACTAGCTACTCAGGAGGCTGAGGTTCGAGAATTGCTTGAGTCTGGGAGGTCTAGGCTGCAGGGAACTGTGATCACACCACTGCACTGCAGCCTGGGCAAGAGAGAGACCTGGTCTCAAAAGGCTAGAAAACTACTAGTAAAAACAGAAAATTTTAGTCTTACAATGATGTTGAACACTTAAAAACATATTTGCTGAGTATTTAAAATGTGTTTATGAAGTGTATGTATTTCTTCTCAGATTCCTTTTCATGTTACCATTTCTTCCTACTGTGTTGTCTTTTTCTGATTCAGTTATTGAAGCTTTAAGAGATTAGTGTTAAATCTTGTTTTGTTAAATATGCTGCAGATATTTCCTCCCAGTATGCATTTGGCTTTTAACTTTGCTATGATTTCTTTAGCCCTGCAAAAAGAATTTCGACTTCACGCATTTAAATCCATCAGTCTTTTCCTTTGTGGCTTCTGGGTTTTGTGCGACTTGGAAAGTTCTGCTGGCCTGCTGGTGCTGTGGGTCCTGCCCTGCCCTGCCCAGAACACGTTCCTCTTCCCTTCCTGTGGGTCCTGGTAGCCCCAGGCCAGTTCTGAAGCCAGTGAGGCTGGACTGGTCCTGACCTCTTCCCACTTGAATGTGAGCTCTTCTGTCTTGGGGTAGAGGGGGTGGGCTGTGACAGAATTGCACACTGGGGCTTGGCTTCTAGATGACATGTCCTTGCTTCCTTCCAGAAAGGCCTTTGGTGCTGCAGTGGCTCTGCTGAGAGTACCTTATGACCCTGGTGTCAGGCATGTGTGGGCAGTGCCCTGGGACACCCTGAGACCCTCCCCAACACCCTCAGGTTGGCAGCATTGAATGAGTGGCCAGGCTGAGCATCACGCAGGGCTATGTGTGTAGCTGGAGGCCCGCTCTCTGTGTCCAAGGGCGAGGATGTGGTTGGGACCGAGTCTGGGATACTATTTGGGCCTGGTTTGGAAGTTGTTTGGGGCTTGCCCCTTCTGGAGTTGAGATCAGGGACTTTTGGGGCTCTCTTTGGAGCCAGGATAAGTTTCACCCAGGCCCTGAGTAGGGCCTGGCGTTAAGACCTGAGGGAAGTTAGGGCCTCCTGGTCTGACGCGGGGTCTCCTGGTGCTCAGCTCCCCCTTGGAACTGATCTGGGACCTTTGCTGAGTGCTGCGGCTGCCTGCACTGGGTGACCTCTGGAGAAGTCTTCAGGACCAAGCTGGGTCCACTCGCTGTGGTCAAGTGGGGTGGGTCCAGTCCTCACTCTGCCCTAGGCCCAGTGGGTGACCCAGGCAGTCCCTGCCCCTCTGGGCTCTCTGCTCATTCAGCCGCTCTTTCTACCCCTCAGGCCTCAGGCACTGACAGTGTCCCCATCATCCACTAGTAGCAGGGGTCCCCGCGCTGCCTGCTGTACGTGCACAGGGAAACCATCTCCAACCCTGAGCTGCTGGGATGCCCAGACTAGAGCTCTGGGTCCCTGAAAAACAGGGAGGCTCCAGGAATAGTGATGCATGGGCATCCGTACGTGAAAGCTGCGGCCGCGCTGCTGGTCCTCGGGCTGACCTCGCCCACCAGCTGCTCACGGCTGGGAAACCCTCCATGGGAGGACAGAGCTCTGCCCGACCAGAGGCCTGGAACCCTCCATGGGATTGGCTATGGTGATTCTCATGGTCCTCCCTTTCCCACAAGCCCTGAGAAGGCCACCAGGCCCGTTCCCTCTGTCCCCTGCTCCCGGCTGATCTCAGCTGAGCAGAGCCCCCATACTAGACTCTGGTCCCCAGAGGCTTTGGGGACTATACGACTGGAGGACGCCCAGCCTTCCGCGGGCCAGGGTGGGAGGAGCAGGGCAGTATCTGGGGATGGCAGAAGGGGGAAAAGGGTTTCAGGCCCGGGGTCCCCTTATTTCACCTAAACCACAGACACACAGACAGGAAGCAGTGCTCAGCCCTCTATTAGAGATTCTGCCTCCTTTGGGGCAGATGTCCATGCTGCCTGCGACTCCTGAGCATGTTCCCATGGCAGGTGGCATGCTCTGGGTGGGTGTGCAGCAGTGTCCGGTTAGGGTGTAGGGAGCGGACCTTGGTGAGCTTGTGTTTGTGTGGGGATGCTCATGAAGTGGTGTTGATCCCGGGACTCAGGGCCCCTTCCTCCTCGGGGAGCAGCCCGGGAATGGGGCCTTTCCTTGGTGCCTCCAGGTCCTACCCTCTAGCCCGTGTCCTCAGAAGGTAGTCTTTCCTTGGAGGGGTCAGAGACTCCAGCCCAGGGCTCTGGAGTCACAGTGGGAACACCTGCCTCAGCCCGGCACATGCTTCTCCTGGCCTGTTTGCTCCTTGGGAGCTGGGACCCTAGCCCCTCAAAGGGGGGATCCCTGAGCGAGGGTCATGGGCAAGGGGCTGGTATGGATGAGTGTGTGTGGGGAGGGGTGACTGGCAGGGGCCGGGGTATCGGGGGACTGGGTGGCCTAGTCGTCTTTGTCCTTGGCACCATGTTTGAGGATGCGGGTGAACTCCACGTAGTTGAAGTTGCCTTTCTTGTCAATGGGTGCCTCCCGGTACATCTCGTCCACTTCCTCATCTGTGAAGCGATCACCCATGGTGGTCAGCAGCTCCCGGAGGTGGTCCTCATGGATGAAACCTGGGGGCAGGGGCAGGGTGGGTGAGAACAGGAACTTGTGCTGGGACATACACGGCACCCCTGTCCCTCAGCCCCCTGGCAGCTCTTGCAGACCTAGAGGGGCTGGGAAGATAGTCTTCGTTGCTGGTCAGTCTGAGGAATGGGGATGTGCGTGGAGAGCTTGCCAGGGTCCCAGGGGGAGGTGTTGTGCAGTGGGACTGTCTCCGAGGTGTTACTCGGGGAACTTGGGGCTGCGATGCAGGGGGTGCTGGGTATACCCTGTTGTAAGCGTGAGCTTTGGAGTTCCACTGCCTGAGTTGAAATGCTGATTCCTATTCTCCCTAGCTTTGTGACTTTGGGCAAGGTCCTTAACCCCTGTTTAACCTAGAAAACGGGGATGAAAATATGCCATGCTGGTGAGGGACTGTGAAGGTGGTCAGGAATACTCTTTGAATGTGCTTCAGGCCCGTGTGGCCCATGGCAATGGCCATCATCACCCTGATATGCCCCTGGGAAAAATGAGCCAAGGGACAGAACGTCCGCTAGGAGATCTGTGAATGGGAGCCAGTTTCTGTACCTTGTTGGCAAGAAAGGCATGAAATGCTTTGATTTCTGGAAAGGTCTAAAGCAGATGGAGAATGTGCACTGGGCCAGTAGGACAGATCAAGAAGGTAGCAGCCTTGGTGGCCATGGGCTGTTCTGGCCTAGCCTTTAGAGCAAGAATAAAGAGGTGGCATGGCTTTCATAGTTCTGGTAACAGAATCTGGGGGATGGGTGATATCTGTTCTGGCCCTTAGAGGCAGAGGTACAGAATGCCTGGAGTGGGCCTGGTCCCACTTGCATGCAGGGCGGTGGTAGGGGCACCACGAACCTGAGGCTTCCTCATCGAAGCAGGCAAAGGCATTGCGGATCACGTCCTCGGGGTCCGTGCCGTTGAGCTTCTCCCCAAACATGGTGAGGAACATGGTGAAGTTGATGGGCCCTGGGGCCTCGCTCATCATGCCCTCCA
>CAUYQU010085512.1:0-19271 GCA_963574635.1 Cheracebus regulus
GATAGACAGGATACGGAAAATGTGGCACATATACACCATAGAATACTATGCAGCCATAAAAAATGATGAGTTCATGTCATTTATAGGGACATGGATGAATCTGGAAACCATCATTCTCAGCAAACTGACACAAGAACAGAAAATCAAACACAGCATGTTCTCACTCATAGGTGAGTGATGAACAATGAGAACACATGAACACGGAGGGGAGCATCGCACAGGAGGGCTGTTTGAGGGGGCTATGGAGGAACAGCGGGGGTTGGAGAGGTTGGGGAGAGATAACATGGGGAGTAATGCCAGATATAGGTGGCAGGGGGTGGAGTTAGCAAGTCACCTTGCCATGTAAGTACCTATGCAACAACCCTGCATGATCTGCACTTGTACCCCAGAACCTAAAGTACAACAAAAAGAAAGAAATCCCTTACATATCAGATCTACTATTTCAACCTAAAAAAATATCTGTTTATAGGCGCATAATTGAGTTCTTATCCTTTATTGCCTCCCTCATTTCCTAAAACAAAAAATTTAACGATTACTGATAATAATAAATGATAATACTAACAGTTAACACTTTCATAGGTCTTATTATATGTATATATATATATATACACACATGTTTATGTATGCATGTATATATGTGTGTGTGTATGTGTACATATATATGTATGTGCAAAGTTTTGTGTAAGTGTACTGTATGTATATGTGAGTGTGTGTGTGCATGCATAGGGATGCATGTATGTTAAGTTCTTACATCAACTCTAAGTGAGGCAGTTATTAATATTAACCTAAATTTACAGACGAAAAGAAAATTAGACCACAGAGAGTTTAAATAACTTATCCAAGGTCACACAGCCTTGTAGGAAGAAGAACTAGGATTTAAACCCCAGGAGACTAGTTCTAAAGACTGAGCATCATCACTGTGAAATCTTGTCACTCAAAGTAAAATAAAACCTTTGTGACATTATCTCAGGTAAATTTACAGACTTTAGTACCTTATTTTTATCACTTTGGTGCAGAGTAAACTATATATTTGATCTTGATGTGATAGGTTGAAACATGGTGAATGCAAATGGCTTTTAGGGTTTGTCAAAGATCAGGGAAGAGGTATGATGGCTAATATGGCCAGTAGATTCACAACGGAAATTTTCATAAGAAAATATAATAATCATAGAACATCCACAATTCAGATTTCTTGAAATATAGCCCAGTTATTCTGAAGCCCACGTGTTAAGTATACATGAAAATGACATGGTAGACATCTTTCATCTTTACATCTTTCCTTCTTAGCTCACTGAGTCTTTCAAAATCTGCTTCATATTTTGATATTTTTTCACATTAAGAGAGAGAAACTATTGCTAAATAAACAATAGCAATGACCTCTGACTTCCTCAGACTCCTTTACTGTGAAGATGTATAAATGTGACATAGGGTTAGCTAATCCGAACTCATGGAAGAAGCTGATGAGGAGGAGAATAACATGAAGCAGTAACTATGAAAGGGAAGAGTGTTCTTCTCCACAGGGTGTCAGAAAGGGCAGCTGTGACGAGAGCTCTTCATATCCTGTCTTGAATTTGATTAGTGGCAGGTGGTGATGACAGTGATGTTTCTGCCATCCCAGTCTTCTAGCATAATGATGTTTACAGCTGTGCTATTCCTGGGTTCATTTTCCTGAATGACTAGCATCTAATGCTGTTTCTCTGCCCTACCGAGAGTTTCTATGAACTACCTAGTTGTTTTAATAAGCATTTTTTCTTAAACTTGTAGAAATCCTGCACCACTTATTTATTGCTATATAATAAATCAACCCAACCAAAATTTAGTGACTTGAAACAACCACTATTTTACTAATTCTCACAATTCTATGTCTTAGCAATCCTGGTTGAGGTCAGAATGAAAATTGTTTTGCTGGGCCTTTCTAAGGTCACTGTTGTGGCTGCCATTATCTGGGAGCCTGGCTACAAATAAATGAGACAATATGGTCTCAAAACACATGACTAGCCATTATCTGGGGCTCTTCGTTTCAGCATCTAGGGCTTCAGGACTCCTGATGTTTCTGGACCAAACTGGGGATAGGGCTGCTATTTCTCATGGCCCAATAACAAGATGCGGATGAACTGGGAAGGAAGAGTTTTTATTTCTGTAACTGGTTACAAGGAGAAGGCCAGGAAATTATTCCCAGACCAGCTCAAAATTACAAAGTTTCCCAGAGCTTATATACCTTTTCAGCTATATGTCTACGTGTACATTTGCATTCATCTAAAAACGTAAGTACTTAACTTATTTTAATCTATAACTAAGTTCTGAGTCCTGAGGACCTTCCTCTGGAGCCTCAGTAAATTTACTTAATCTAAATGGGTCCAGGTACTGAAATGAATACCCTTATTTTGGCTCCTGCTAAATCACAGAGAGTTGAAGAGTTCCTTCAGACCTCCAATAAATTTGTTTGGGGAGGCCTGGGGAGTTTCTTCAGACCCCTGATAAAACATTTTTAACCCTAAATGGGTCCTGTTAAAAATTCCTTCATTATTTTGTAATGCTTTAAGGTCCAGGAAAGGCCTATCCAAAACTCCTGATGCGCTTTTGTTATATCCCAGCCTTTGTATGAGGGTACTGGCTTTTAATATTTAACTTAATCACTCAGTCAGTGATGAAACAGTTACAGAGGCCTGGCACACTGAGGCCAAAGCTTAGAAGTCACTTACCACTGCTTCTCCCACTTATGTTTGTATCTGATGGTAGGATATTAAGTCAAATCTTGAGAATCTTATAATCTGCATAAGAAAAACATACTATAAAAAGTAATTATGAAAGAGTGAGACTAGATATAATGGAGTTAAACACTGGGAATAGTGACATCACAAGCAATAGAGCAGAGGATATAGCAGAGGCAAGGAGGCCTGAAACAGAATGGTGTGTGTAATGACAAACACCCTAGCTTAGCTGGAGTGGACGTTATGACATAAGAAGCAGCTGGAGATGTGGCTGGATGAAAGAGCAAAACAAAACAAAAAAAACAAGAAGCAAGTTTACAAGGGTCCTTCTGTGTTAGAAAAAGGAGTTGGATTATGTGAGTGAACAGCCAGATGGTTTAAGCAGTGGTAAAACCTGGTGACATTTCTGCCTTAAAAAGATTGCTTTGGCTACTGTAAGGAAGATAGATCTAAGAAGACCAAAAACTTGCCTACCCTGGGGGCATCCCAAGGGCATCTTATAGGTCTCTGATGGTGTGTGTTTCTGGTTTACATCAAATACTCATCCTGGAATATTGTCCACCTGAATATCATTAAGGTGTATTTATGCACAGTTTGAACTCCTGGTTGAAAATGTTTTAATATTTTATGGGTGGGATACTTGATTTGTCTTTTTCTAGTTTTTAAAAATGTGAAAAACTAAATGGTTCTTAACCTGTGCCTCCAGAACTCCCTCTATAAATCCAATTTCTATTTACACTGTTAGGTCAAGCTAGTTTCTACTCAAAGGCTAATTTTAGACTGAAAGATGAATCTAATTTTTTTGACAATATAAAAAAATCCTTTATCACTATGCCATCAAGAGTCCCATGTAGTTTACCACATTTACTGTTGATTACTTTATAGTAAGTACCATTACTGATAATTACATGTTTATCAGAATATATATTTATGATCTGTTCTCACCCAGACTGGCAGCCCCATGAGAATAAATCATGTAGTTTTTCATTTATTAAACTCACACTTTTCTTCATTGTGCATGACACATAAAATCAATGAAAATGTGAGCATGATGAAAGGGGAACTAACCTCATGTTGTTTAAGTTCTATTATAGAAGCTAATACTGAAGAGAAGCTATGATGTAGTGGTGAGAGCAAAGTCTTTGGCATCAAATAGACTAGGATTCAAAAGTTGACCTTACACAGATGGTTGTGTGACCTCGGACAGTATATTTTAGTTCCCTAGGCCTGTCATAACAAATTACAGTAGCTGAGGTGGCTTAAAACAACAGCAATTTCTTTCAGAGTTCTGGAGGCCATAAGTCCAAAATCAAGAGCTGGTGAGGCCACGGTTCCTACAAAGCCTACAGGAGGTAATTTCTCCTTGGCTTTCCTAGCTTTTTCTTGTGTCTGGCATTCCTTGGCTGTGGCGGAGCACTCTCCAAACTCTGCCTCTATGTTCACATGGCCTTTTCTCCTGTGTCTCTGTGTTTGCTCCTTGTCTATCTCTTATAAGGAAACTGTTATTAGACTGTTATTAGACTGAAGCCCTACTCAGTATGACTTATCTCCATCCTTATTTAATTACACCTATAAAGACCCTATTTTGATATAAGATCAGAATCACAGATACCAGGGATCAAGTCTTGGACATAATCTTTGTGAGGACATCATTGCATTATTTGGGGGTGGGGGCTACCATAACAGAACCCCAAGGACTGGGTAGCTAAAACAACATAAAATTATTTTAACAGATATAAAATTATATCTGTCAGATTAAATTAGGTCCTACCTAGATGATCTTATTTAAATTTAATTACCTCTTTAAAGGCCAAACTCTGTTTTCAAATGCAATCTCATTCTGAGGTGATTGGAGTTGGGGCTTCAACACATAAATGTGGGGGGAACACAATCAACCTGTAATATTTACACAATCTCCATACAAGTTCAGAGATAAATGAAAAAAACATGATACACAACATAGAGGAACTCCCCCATCATGAACTAAACTAGGTTACTGAGTGTTGCTTAGAATGATTCTCTCAAATGATGACCAGCAACCTAATCATTTTGTGTGAGAAGCTCCTACCACAGGCCTTTAACATTGCAAAGGGATTGTAGGCTTTCAGCATGCCTCAGCCACATGGAAATAGCAAGATAGAGCATGATGGTCAACTCTGCGAACTTTAATTTAAGGAGAAATATAAGAATCCACAGGAATTATTTCCTCCCTTGTTTCCCAGGGAAGAAAACAAGGGCAAACAGTTTCCATGACATTATTTGGCTGGTAGAAGTAAATGAAGCCCTGGTACAACAGAGAAGCAGATCACCTCCTTCTGTGACTCACTTTTCATGGGGATCTGAGCAGCCCAGCCTGAGGGAGAGCACTTTACTTCTCTCAGTCTCTGGAGATAACTTGGAGAGAGGATTAGAAGCACTTAGTGGGAAAGACACCAGGAAAAGCTGCAGGCTTACCCAGACCCAGGACTGAGAGAAGGATACCATTTTTAATCCAAGTGAGTACAAAGTCAGTCATTTTTTGGCAATTTGGCAGTATAGCCACACAGATGTTTTAGTCTTGGCAAATGATTGGAGCACTTTTTCTGGAGAGTTGTAGGAGCCTTCACCACCAGAACTGTGGAAAGCATCTCAGCAGAAGGTGGTGAAATTGTGGTCTCCCCATCACAGGCCTTGAGCAGGAGAGCTGCTACAGCTGAAGTTCCTTCATGGTGAAGATACTTACGGTCAGGGCCTGTTTGATGAGCTGGAACCTGTTTATGTGTGATACTGCTGGTTCCTCCAGCTTGCATCCCTGAGATTACAGGGCAGTGAGGCACTCTCTGCTTCATGCCCAGGCAAAAGTTAAGGCATTCCCAGCACTCTCTCAACTGGATTAGCAACCTGAGGGAGCACACCCTTACTGTACAAAGACTGTGGCTTCGAAGAGGCCCCCCTCTGCTCCACACCCAGGCATAGCTCCAGACATGCAGAGCACTCTCTCGCTGGAATCAGCAGCCTGATGCACCTCACCATTCCTGGAAATAGACTGTGGTGTCGTGGGTCCCTTTTGCTCCACACTCATGCAGATATCCAGGTATTCAGAGAACTTGCTCACATGGACAAGCAGAAAACCTGCTCACATAAACTAGCAGCCTGAGTCACCCTATTATTCCTATGCAGAGATACTGGTGTACAAGAAATGGAGTGCTGCTATAAGAAATATTTTAAAATGTAGCAGTGTCTTTGGAACTGGGTAATGAGTAGAGCATAGAAGAGTTTTGAGATGCATGTTGTAAAAACCTAGATTGCCCTGAAGAAATTGTTGTTAGGAATATGGACATTCAAAGTGATTCTCAGAATGAAATGAGGAAAATGTTATTGGAAACTGCCAAATTTTGATATTTAGTTGGAAATACTTCTAAGCAAAGCTCTCTATGCTTCATGCTCAGGCAGATCTCTAAGCATATGAAGTGCCTACTTACCTGGTTCAGTAGCTTGAGCCACTCCACCTTTTTTGGGCATAGATTATGGTGTAGCGTTGCTACACCATAGATTATTGTGTAAACATTACAAACATTCCAAACAGAAGAGATAATTTCAGATCTTGAAGACTAGTCTTTTGAACTAACCCGTTAGACACACATAAAGAAAAAGAAATTTCAAACAAATGAAAAAAAAAATTCGAGAAATGTAGTATTATGTGTAATGATCAAACCTACAAATTATTGGCATTCCTGAGAGAGGAGAAGGAAGCAACATGGAAAACATATTTGAGGGAATAATTCAGGAAAATTTATTTAATCTTGTTAGAGATGTAGACAAGATACAAGAAATACAGAGCCCACCTAAATGATATCATACAAAATAAATATTACCAAGGCATATAGTCAACAGACTTTCCAAGGTTAATTCTACATTGAAAATCTAAAAAGTGGTTAGAGAAAAAAGTCAAATTGCATACTAAAGGAAAATGATAAGGCTAAAAGTGGAATTCTCCGCAGAAACATTACCAACCAGAAGAGACTGGGAGCCTTTTTCAGCATTTTTAAAGAAAAGAAATCTCAACCAAGAATTTCATGTTTTGCAGAATGAAGCCACATAAGTAAAGGAGAAATAAAATATTTTCCAGACAAGCAAGTGCTAAGGGAATTTCTTAACAACAGACCAGTCTCTCAAGAGTTCTGTAAGTGAGTTTAAATAAGGACATGAAGGAACAATACCTGCTGCAACAAAACACAGTTAAATACATAACCCACAGGTCCTATAAGGCAACCATGCAATGGAAACTACAAAGCAGTCAGCTAAAAACTTAATGATATGATTAAAACCTAACATGTCAATATTAACTGTGTATGTAAATGGCCTAAATGCCCTGATTTAAAAGGCATGGGGCTGCATTTTGGATTAAAAAATAAGACCCATCCATCTGCTGTTTTCAGAAGACCCATCTCACATGTAATGACATCCATAGTCTCAAAGTAAAGGACTGAAGAAAGATCTATCAAGCAAACAGAAAACAAGAAGCAAGGGTCGCTTTTATTTCAGATAAAACAGACTTTAAACAAAAAGGAGAAAAATAAAATACAAAGAAAGGCATTATATCTGATAAACAATTATTTCAAAAAGACTTCACTTTTCTAAATATATATGCACCCAACATTGAAGCACACAGATTTATAAAACAACTACTTCTAGACCTATGAAAAGCCATAGCCACACCATTATAGTGACAGACTTCAATAACCCATTGTCAGCATTAGACAGATCATTGAGGCAGAAAACTAAGAAAAAATTCTGGATTTAAATTTGACACTTGATCAATAGGAGATAATAGACATGTACAGAACACTTTTTTTTTCATAGACCACAGAACATACCTTCTTCTTACATATACATAACACATACTCCAAGATTGATAAAATGCTAAGTCATAATGCAAGTTTCAATAAATTAAAAAACAAACAAACAAACAAAACAAATCAGCAGCCTGATGTACTTCACCATTCTTGTACATAGATTGTGGTACAGTGCGTTCCTTTTTGCCCTGCACTCAGACAGATATCTAGGTATTCAGAGAACCTGCTCAAATAGACAAGCAGAGAACCTGCTCACAGAGACTAGCAGCCTGAGTCACCCTATCATTCCTATGCAGAGATCCCAGTGTACAAGAAGTGGGGTGCTGCTCCACTCCACTTTGGATTAAAAAATAAGACCCATCCATCTATTGTCTTTGGGAGCATATTCTCAGACCTCAGCATAATAAAACAGAAATCAACACCAAGAAGGTCTCCTGAAACCACATAATTATATGGAAATTAAACAAGTTTCTTTTGAATGACTGTTGGGTAAACAACTAAATTAAGGCAGAAATGATTTTTTTTAAATAAATAAAAACAGAGATCCAACATATCAAAATCTCAGAGATACAGTAAAAGAATTATTAATAGGAAAGTTTATAGTGTTAAATGCCTACCTCAAATGTTAGAAATATCTCAAAGTAGCAATCTAACATCAAAGTAACAAGCTAACATCAAAATAACAATCTAATAATAACATAATTCCAAAGATGAAATCAGGAAGAAACTAAAACCCTGAACAGACAAATATTAAGTTCCAAAATTGAACCAGTAATAAAAAAATTTTAACCAAAAAAAAAAAAGACCCATTTCGGATGGATTTATAGCAGAATTCTACCAGATTTACAGAGAAGAGCTCGTACAAATTCTCCTGAAACTAATCCAAAATTTCAAGTAAAGGGAACTCTTCCTAACTCACTCTATGAATCCAGCCTCATCCTGATTCCAAAATCTGTCAAAGACATGCCAAAAAAAAAAAAGAAAGAAAGAAAAAGAAATAAAACTACAAGTCAGTATCCCTGATTAACATAAACACACAAATCCTCAAAAATGCTAGTGAACTAGGATTTTGTATTCAGCAGCACATGAATTTACTATAATGAATTAGGTTTCATTTCTGACATGCAAGACTGGTTCAATACACACAAATCAATGAAAGTGATTTACTACGTAAACAATATTAAAAACAAAAACTGTATAATCATCTCAATAGATACAGAAGAAACCTTGGATAAAATCCAACATTCCTTCATGATAAAAATCCTCAATGAACTCAGCATCAAAGGAACATACCTCAAAATAATAAAAGCCATGTATGACAAACCCACAGTCAACATCATACTGAATGATCAAAATCTGGAAGCATTCCCCTTGAGAACTATAACAAGGCAAGGGTGTTTACTCTCACCACTCCAATTCACCATAGTACTATAAGTCGTAGCCAGAGCAATTGGGCATAAGAAAAAAAAACAAAAAGATATCCAAATAGAAAAAGAAGAGTCAAACTATCTCTCTTTAGAGATGACATGATTGTATACTTAGAAAACCTTAAAGATTCTGCAAAAAGGCTCCTAGAAATGGTAAATCACTTCATTAAAGTTTCAGGATTCAAAATCTATGTACAAAATGAAATAGCATTTCTATGAACCAATAATGTTCATGGTGGGAGCCAAATTAATAACACAATCCCATTTACAATAACCACAAAAATACCTAGGAATACATTTAACCAAGGAGATGAAAGATCTCTACAAGGAAAACTATAAAACACTGGTGAAAGACTTTGTAGTTAAGATAAATATAAAAACATTTTATGCTCATGGATTGAAAAATCAATATCATTGAAATGGCCATACTTCCTAAACAATCTACAGATTTAATGCTCTTCTTATCTAACTATGGAGGTCATTTTTTTCAAAGAATTAGAAAAAAACTATCCAAAAATGCATATGGAACCAAGAAATAGTCTGAATATCCCAAGGAATTCCAAAAAAAGAACAAAATCAGAGGCATGACATTTTCCAAATTCAAATTGCATTGTAAGGTTATAGTAGCCAAAACAGCATTGTACTGGTATATTAAAAAAAACCACACACACAAACACGCACACACAGTCCAATGACACATGTTAGACAACCCAAAAATAAAGCCATACATGTACAGCCATCTGATCTTAAACAAAGTTAACAAAAATTGGGTCTAGGGAAATGATACCTTATTTAATAAATAGTGCTTGGATTGCTGGCCAGTCATCTGCAGAAGAATAAAACTGGAACCTTACCTTTCCAGGGTAGGAAGATCTCAAACTGTAAGAATCCTAGGAGAAAATTTAGGAAACACGATTCTGGACATCAGCCTTGGGAAAGAATTTATGTCTAAGTGCTCAAAAGCAATTGCAACAAAAATTAAAATTAACAGTGAGACTTAATTAAACTAAAGAGCTTCTGCACAGAGAAAAAAAAACCCTATCAACAAGCAAACAGACAACCCACAGAAGGAGAGAAAATATTCACAAACTATGTACCCAACAAAGGTCTAGTATTCAGAATCTCTCTCTCTCTCTCTCCATCTCTATCTCTATCTCTATCTATCTCTATCTCTCTATATATTTCTATCTAAATTAATTCAAAAAGCTAAAAAGAAATAACTGAATTAAAAGGTGATCAAATGACATGGCAGGTACTAATCAAAAGAAAACATACAAGTGGTCAACAGACATATAAAATAATAAAAAACTGGCATACCTAAATGCAACCATATTGATATTGAAATAATTGTAACTGTTGTAAATACGGTGATCAAAAGCCACAGATTGCCAACTTCGAAAAAATTTAACACCCAACTGTGGACTTTCTACAAAATTACTCACTTTAAATATAAAGATAAAGCTAGGATAAATGTTTTTAAAATACAGTGCCTCAGTCCATTCAGGCTGCTGTAACAACTACCATAGATTGAATGACATTCTAACAACAAAATTTCCTTCTTATAGTTATAGAAGCTAGGAAGTTGAAGAGCAAGTCACCTACAGATTTACTGTCTAGTGAAGGTCTGTTTGCTGTTCTTAGAGTGCAGTCTTCTTGTTGCAACCTCATGTGGTAAAGGAGTTCTATGGGGCCTGTTTGTAGAAAACTAACTCTATTTTTGAAGTTTTCACCCTCATAACCTAATCACCCACTAAAGGCCCCCCTCCAAATATCATCACATTGCTCATTAGATCTCAAAATATGAATTTTGGAAGTACCCAAGCATTCAGTTTATACCAGAAGAAAAATGTGATACCAAAAAAGAAAAAAAAAAAAAAACACTTGTAAGAATAAAGCTTGAATTGAAATTCAAAGAGAAAAATAACATAGTAATATAACAGTAAATTTACCGAGAATACATGAAATTTCTAAGTGTGTATGATCCTAGCAAGAGAGGTTATCACATGAAGTAAAATCTGATAGAACTAAAAGTATAAAGAAACAAATCCAATAATTTTGTCAAGGAATTTTATTATTCCTTGTTCAATAATCTTCAGAATAGGCAGAAAAATAGAAAAACTGGAAGGATATAGAATATCTGAACAACATTAACAATGAACTTGATCCTTTTGATTTTTATAGGTGGCTCTACCAAAAGCAGCAAGAGATAACTTATTTTAAGTGCACAGTTTCGCACTTAAAAGTGTGTTTACATAATTGAACACTTGTCAAGATAGACTGTATTCTACAACACAAAATTCAACATATTTAAAAGACTAGAAAACATCCAAATTATAGCTTTATACCAAAACAAAATTAAAATTGAAATCAGTGGCAAAAAAGAAGTCTTAAAAGTTTACAAATATTTAAAATTTAAATATATTTCTCAAAAAAATCCACAAGTCAAAAAAACTCAGAAGTAAAACTAAAAAAGTTTGAATAAAAATATATATATATAAACATAAATATAAATATATATATATATCTTTGTGAAATCCTGATAGAGCAGTGCTCAGCGAGGAACTTGTGTCATTAAATGCTTCCATTAGAATACAAAGTAATGTTTTAAATCAGTAATTACTTCTTTTATCTAAAAAAAACAGAGATATAAGAGCAAAATTAAATTGTAAGCAATTTACAATTTAAATTTAAATAAGATAATAAAAATATTATCATAAATCAATTAAATTGAAACAGGTAGCAGAAAATACAATAAACTAAAGCTGGTTCTTTGAAAATATCAAGACAAAATGACTAATAAAAAGTAAGAAAATCCAAATAATGAATATCAAGAAAGAAAGGAAGTGAAACCACTAGTCATTACAAAAATTAATCAGGAATAATTTCATACATCTTTATGATAATAAATTCATTTTCTTAGTTATACTGTTTTAGATAGGCTTATTCTATAATAACATGAATAAGCAGCTCACTATAAATAAACTGATAACCAGAATAATTCTATATATATATTAATTAATTTAATTCTCAGTTTAATAACTTTCAAAAATAAAACCTCAAGCCTAAATATCTTACTCATGATTCCTACCAAATATTTTATAGAGAAATTGTGTCAATAATGTTCATATTTGTGAAGAAAACAGAATACATATGCATATTCTGAACTCATTTTATAAATTTAGAATGGTCCAAACCAGACTCAAACAGTAAAGATCACTACATAGCAAAATACCTTATGAATATGGATGTAGATGCATGAGTGTAGATGTGGCCTATGAATGTAGAACAGAAGATTAACAAATAAAATACAAAAATATGGATAATAATGCATCCTGATCAGTACTATTTATCCTGATAATGCAGAGATTTACTATTTAAAAATCAATTGATGTAATTCATCATATCAGCAGAATTAAAAAAGGTATCATCTCAATAGATGCAGAGTAATTATTAAAAATTAATTATCTTTTTATTATAAAAGCTGTCAAAACAAAAAAAATGGAAAGGAAAATCAATAACTTGATATGTAATGATGAAAGATTGCATCATCTTCTCCTACAATTGAAATGAAAGAAGGATGTTTTATCTTATCTCTTTGATTGAATATTATATTAGAGGTCCTAGTGAGTATAAAAAGGCAATCAATCACTCAATAAGGTATGAATTGGAAAAAAGAAAAACTGTTTCTATCCACAGATGATATTATTTCCTGCATAAAATGTGTCAACCAATCAACCGAAAGACCTTTGAACTAATAAATATATTTAACAAGTTTTTAATATACAATATCAATATTTTAAAAAATGATTATTTACATATGTACTATCAATGTAAACTTGAACTGAAGTTTTAAAAACTAGCCTCCAATACTTATGTGTATAACTACCAAAATAAGTGTAAAATTTTGCACTGAAAACTACAATATAGTGATTTAGGGAATCACGGTAGACTTAACTAGAGAGAAAAACTGAGTTCATAGATTAGAAAACATAGGATTCATAGATGGCAATGCTTCCCTAATGGATTCATGGATTTAATGAAAGCCAAATCAGAATTTCAGCAGAAGTTTTTGTAGTTATGAACAAGTTGATTATAAAGTTTATATGAAAAGTTAAAGGCTTGAAATAACAAAATGATTTTGAAAAGTGAGAAAGAAGTTGTAGAATTCATACTCCCTTATTTCAAGACTCAGTATACATTTATAGTACTCAAGACAGTGTGGTATTAATGAAGGAAAAATACACAGATCAATGAAGTAAAATAGAGTACAGGAAAATACTAGATAGGTAGATAGATAGATAGATAGATATTTAACTGATTT
Source organism: Cheracebus regulus (assembly GCA_963574635.1). NCBI lineage: Eukaryota > Metazoa > Chordata > Mammalia > Primates > Pitheciidae > Cheracebus > Cheracebus regulus. The sequence goes on from CAUYQU010085512.1 coordinate 13,295, forward strand.
TTTCAAGAATGAAAAGTGAATACAATGGAAGATGTCTTTTTAATAGCTAGTGATGAAAATAAGTAATAGCAGTGTTGAGAAACCTTATGCCTCTCTCTTGATGTCCCCCAAAAGTGATCTGTATCATGTATCTTTACACAAAAGGAACTACAAATGGATCATTAACTGTACTGTAAAACCTCAAACTAAAAAATGTTGTGGTTTTAGGCAAAGAACACAAATTGTATCATATATTTTATATAAAATTTAAAAAAATCTAGAAAAAAGTAAACATAATTAAAATGTAACACTTCTACTCTTTGAAAGGCCCCACTAAAATAACAAGTAGGCATGACAAAGATTCAGAAAGAGATATTTGCAAAACGCATAGCTAAGTACTTATATGACAAATTTTTAATCTCAATAATTGGAAAATGAATAACTCAAAACATAGATGAAAAATTTGAAAAATATCTCAACAAAGAACATGTACAGGTGGCCAGTGATCAACTAAAATATGTTCAACATTGTATAATATATATTATAATATGAGATATATAATAAAATATGTTTAACATCATATATTGACATATATATGTGGTGATTTTACATACTATATTGTTGTCATTTAGATGTTTATGTCCTCTCTTAAAATTTATGTTGACACATAATCCTCAATGCAACAGTGTTAAAATGTGGGGTCTTCAGGAAGTAATTAGGCCATGAGATTAGCCATAGATGGGATAGGGAACCTTATAAAAGGGCTGGAGAAACCTAAGTAGACCCTCTTTTGTTCTATCACATAAGAACACAGCATTCATGTTACCATTTGGGATGCAGAGACTAGGCCTTTGTCAGACACCAAATCTGTCAATACCTTAAACTTGGAATGTGCCGCCTCCAGAACTGTAACAAATGAATTTCTATTATTCTTAAAATACCTAGTCTCAGCAAGGATACAGAACAACTGGAACACTATACATTGTCTAGTGAACAAAAAATGGTACAGCCACTCTAAAGTTAAATATATATGTAGCATATGACCCATGAATCTCACTCCAAGGAAATTATCATAGGGAAATACAAACTTATTTTCACACAAAATCCCATAAGTGAATGTATGCATTGACTTTATTCCCTATCATTTTCAGTTGGAAGTAACCCAAATGCCTTGCAACTAGTGAATAGATAGACAAATAGTGACCCATCTCTACTATGAAATTCTATTCAGAAATAAAAGGCAACAAAACTACTGATACACAAAATAACATGAATGAATCTGAAATCTATTTTCTTAAGTGAGAAAAGCCAGATTTTAATATATAACACCAATTGTACAATATTCTAGAAAAGGCAGAATTATAGAAACAGAAAACAGATTAGTGGTTGTTGGGGATTGTGGAGTGGAGGAGGAATTTACTACAAAGGCGCAGCAAGAGGGAATTGTTTGGTGGGGTAGTGAAACTCTTTGATTCCTAGATTATGGTAGTAGTTATATGACTGTATGCTCTTGTTAAAACTCACAAGTGTAAAAATGTACTTTTACCATTATGAATAAATTTTAAAAATGAATAAATATCATATAATAGAATGTGACAATGAAATCATGAGGTTAGCAAATAAGACAAGAAATGTACTTCCTAGCTGGGTGTGGTGGTACACACCTATAGCTCCACCTACTTTTGAGGCTAAGGTGGTAGGAATATTCGAGCCCCGGGGGTTGAGGCTGCAGCAAGCTATGATTTAGACACTGCCCCCCAGTCTAGGCAACAGGGTGAGACCTTATCTTAAAAAAAGAAAATAAAGAAAGAAAGGGGGAAAAAAGCAATGAAGATTTTCACTGGGGCAATATTTGTGGAAACAGAGAATTGTGGGTAGATTCTATGGGTGTTTTTAGTTTCACTGACAGATTTTGCAATGTTGCATGTCATGGTGGAGGGAGAAGAATAATAAAACAATAGCATCTAGTTTTAGTTTTAGTCAGTGGGATGAGTCTTAAGGTAATGTACTGAGAACATAGAAGGGAGGATAGGTTGACAAATAGTTTCACGTGTTATATTTTGGAAACTTTATTAAATGCTTACTCAATATCAGTGTGTAGATTTCACCCACACAAATGAACGTATTCAATAGAAATGTTCTTAAATACTCAATGTAACACACACACACACACACACACACACACACACACACACATACATACACATAAGTCCCCACTACTAAAGATGTAAGGATAGTCTAGTTAACCAGGAGGTTATGAGAGTTTAGATAAAATTTGGAGTGGAGTGGAGGAGGAATTCACTACAGAAGCACAGCAAGATGGCAGTGCTTCCCTAATTGTTTCATGGATTTAGTGAAGGCCAAATCAAAATTTCTGTCTCCTCTGAAAAGAGGATTATACCAGAATCCCCTTTGCATTCTGAATTTTGTGTTTGTTTATAATGAAGAGAAAACAATTAAAACCCCACCACATGTTAACAGAGCCCACATTAGTTTATCAACTCTGCTGCCATATTAACAGCTAATATATATGCAGAATTCTAAAGTTTACAAATTGCTTCTTTATTATTCATTCATTAGATCTTAACATTAACCCTGGGGTGTTAATATTCTGGTATGAGAGATAAGGAATTGGAAACTATGAGAATCTGAATTGTGGACCTGAAGTAAACAATGGGAAATGACAAAGCTGAGCATCAAATCCAGGTTTCCTGAGCCAAAGTCAAAGACCCATTCCTGGAGGCCACAGGTAGCTTTGCTCTTTTCTTCTTTTCCCTTTCCAACTTTTTTTCTAGGTTCATGGGTTACATTTGCAGGTTTGTCACATAGGTAAGTTGTGTGTCATGGGGGTTTGGTGTACAGATTATTTTGTCACGCAGGTAGCAAGCATAGTAAATGATAGGCAGTTTTTTCATCTCGACCCTCCTCTTAACCTCCACCCTCAGTGTCTCTTCCCTTCTTTGTGTCCATTTGTATTCAATGTCTGGCTCCTACTTATAAGTTAGAACATCTGTATTTGGTTTTCTATCCCTGTGCTAACTTGCTTAAGACAATGACCACCTGCTGCACCTATGTGACTGCAAAGGACATAATTTAATTCTTTTTTATGGCTATGTAGTATTCTGTAGTGTATTTGTACCACATTTTCTCTATCCAATCCACTGTTGAAGGGTATTTAGGTTGATTTCTATGTCTTTGCTACATTAATAGTGCTGCAGTAAATGTACATGTGCATGTGTCTTTATGTTAGAACAATTTATATTTGTATGAGCACATATCTAGTATATATTGCTGGGATTCCTAGGTGGAATAGTAATTCTGGTTTAAGTTACTTTAGAAATCTCCAGACTGCTTTGCACAGTAGCTGAAATTGTTTATATTCTCACAAGCAGTATATAAGGATTCCCTTTCTCAGCAACCTCCCCAGTATCTGTTATTTTGTGACTTCTTAATAATAACCATTCTTAATGGTGTGAGAGAGTGTGGAGATTTGCGTTTCTCTAATAATAACTGAGGTTGAACACTTTTTCATATGCTTATTGGCCATACGTATGTCTTCTTTTAAGAAGTGTCAGCTAATGTTCTTTGCCAATTTTTAAATGAAGTTGTTTGGTTTTTTCTTGTTCATTTGTTTAAGTTTCTTATAGATTCTGAATGGCTTCTGTGACATAAGAAGAGAACTGCCCTCTCCTCACTGATCCAATAATAGCAGTTATTAGTTATGGATCCTTTATATGTTGCAAGGTATTGCAAAGCAATGGACCCAAAACATGGTACAGGCAAAATGAATCTGGAGTTTGAGTGGTAAAAATCCGTGCTGTTCAGCAGTAATTTCCCAAATATTGTGCATTCAAAACAGTGAGGCTTCAGTAAAAATGCAAATTCCAATTTTAAAGGTCTGGGTCACGTCTGTTATTCTGGTGTTCTAACTAGCACTCAGGAGATTCTGATGCTGCTTGCCCAGAGGCCAGGCTCTACAGCACAACAATTTAGTAACTATTCACTCAAGACATAGCTTTGAGCCTACATTTCCTGGTTGGGTCTGTGAGAATAAGCATAGTGTGACTTTATTTCCATAAGGCCAGCAATATGCACAAAAAAGTTTGAAAAGAAAAGCAACTTATATCTTTTAACATAAACTGGTTATCAACTAAATTTGAAATTGTTTGCTTTCGGTACCAAAATATCTAGCTATAAACTATATTCAACATTTTTCTAAATTTTCTACCTTAAAATTTGAAATATATTTGCTTGTATTTAAATATTTTAATATGCTGAGAATGAAGATTTTGCAAATGGATTGCAGCCTATAGAAGGGTTAAACACTGTTCCCCTCTGGGGTCCCCTTCCACACTCTCTCATGAAAGCTTCCTCTCTTCCTCTCCTTTTTCTGTTTCCTTACCTAAATAAATCATTTTCTGCAAAAAAAAAAAAAGGGTTAAACACTGTTATTTTTCTAAATAAGAATTTTTAAAGTGAAACAAATATATTTGAAGAGTTGGAAAGAATACATGTGTATTTTTTGTATATGTGCTTCATTATAACTGAAGAATTTACTTAGATTAGATGTTATATTTTATTACTTCAATGACTTTAAAGTATAAAATTTGGTCATTTTACTGAATTACTGAGTACATTTCATTGCAGTTGTATACTATGAACTTCCAATAATTCTTCATGTGCACTATGAAAATGGGATGATTCATTTTTTATTTCACCATTTTTAAGCAATACTTATATATTATTTACAATTTAAGAGCTGGGAATAAGACAATATAATATTTCTAAAGTAAGGCAGGTCATTGTGGGAGTTCAAGGTAACATTATATAATCAAAAATTAAGCAACTTTAAATTTCAGTGGCCAACCCTTTTTCTTCAGTTAAATATTTTAATTGCAGGGATGTTCACTGGGACTTATGAACTTTTCTAATATAAATGGAACATTTAATATGAAATATAAAATAGTTTAAGTGTTCTGCAGATTTCTCAAAAAATAATTGAAGGGACAGTCCATTTTTTTTCCTCTACTTTTATTTTTATTCTTGGCTCCTAATAAAGAATTTCTTCCTTAATTCAGTCATTTTTTTCTTTTTTAAATTAAAAATAAAAGTATTGAGTCAGTGGAAAGTTTCACTAAGGGATGTTTTGAATATCCATGGTTAAAAAAAAAAAAGCTTAATAAAATACCCTCTAAGTCTGATGTCTTACTGTTGCTTTTATGCCCTCTCCTTTGATCGGCAGTGCATCAAGCACATTTTCATGTTTAAATGCTTATTCTGCATCTAGTTGTCTTTTGAGTGACAGGATACACTGACACTCATTTTGGAACTGCTATGCGCAGGTCAGGTAGCTGCCAACATTTTATGCATACCATCTCATTTAAAATAGTTATGTCATTAGCTCCACTGTATAGATTAATGAAAGAAAAAGGACTCTTCCTCTTTCTTTCTCTCTTTCATTCTTTTTTTTCTTTCTTTTGCTGTTTCTTTCTTTCTCCTTTTCTGTCTTTTTCTAAAAAAAGAAAAAGAAAAAAGAAAAGAAAGAAAAAGGAAAGAAGGTCAATTGAATTTCCAAGGATATAAACCCAGGAAGGAACAGAACTCAGATTCATAAAGTAGTTTTGAGTTTTGCTGAAGTTTGTTTTCCTTCTACTCCATCATCATCTTACTTAAAATACTGTATGGTTGCTTTTCTCAGCCAGGCTGCTGTAGCACATTGCTCTTTGGCAATGGCCAGGAGACTATTTGTTGCAGAGGGAACAGCTTACGAAAAACATCAGCAGGACGGCGGCAGGCAGTGGCAATCATGGCGGCTCAGTGCGTGAGGCGCAGTCTTCCGGCTTTGGCGTTGTCTCTCAGGCCTTCTCCCCGGTTGTTGTGCACAGCTACGAAACAGAAGAACAGTGGCCAGAACCTGGAAGAGGACGTGGGTCAGAGTGAACAGAAGGCAGATCCTCCTGCTACAGAGAAGACCCTCCTGGAACAGAAGGTCAAGTTG
>CAUYQU010085517.1:0-14415 GCA_963574635.1 Cheracebus regulus
CTCTTTCTTTCTCTTTCATTTTTTTCTTTCTTTTGCAGTTTCTTTCTTTCTCCTTTTCTCTCTTTTTCTAAAATCTCTTCCTCTTTCATTTTTTCTTTCTTTTGCTGTTTCTTTCTTTCTCCTTTTCTCTCTTTTTCTAAAATGTCTTCCTCTTCCTTTCTCTCTTTCATTCTTTTTTTTCTAAAAAAAAAAAAAAAAAAAAGATGACTTCAGAAGTGCTGATTTTACATCTTTCATTTTTCACTCATTGTCTGTGACACACTTTATGTATAAAGATGAAGTAGGCTTCTGGGTATCCTGAAGTCCCTAGCTTACTGGGACTATCGGGTATTGCTATTTTGGATATTGCATTGAAATAGAAGTTTGCTATATTTTATGCATGTTTAGGTGTTTTCTTAGTGAATGTGTTTTCAAATTAGATTATCCTCTGTAAAAAAATTGTGTGTGTGTGTGTGTGTGTGTGTGTGTGTATGTGTGTATATATATATACATATATACAGAGAGAGAGAGAGAGAGAGCAAGAGAGGAGGGTGAGAGACAAGATCTCACTATGTTGCCCAGACTGGTTTCAAACCTCTCAAGCGATCCTCCCATCTCAGCCTCCCAAAATGCCAGGATTACAGGTGTGAACCACCACGCCCAGCCAGATTGTTCTCCCTATTACCAGAAATTTTTGTCCTGAACACAAGTTTGTAAATGCCTTATTTGAGTAATTCCTCTGAAGGGTCTGCCTGTACTTCTACAGGCAAGTAGACCATTCTGTGGCCAGGTTTAGAAGGAAGGCCACTGGCTCCCCACTGGAAACTTCAGTTCTTGGAGAATGCCTGGGAAACCTCTGGAAAACATCCACTCATCAGGCCTTTTCAAGGTCTGCTCGTCTTTACTCCTTTAGCTGGTGGGGTGAACCAGCTCATTCCTAAGAGGATTTCGGGCACCTCTGTGAAGCTGCCGACTCGAGTCCATGCAGTCACCACAGAGTTTCCCGCTGACCCGTCATCCAAAGTGAGTATGCAGCCCAGCAGCTTTGGGGAAGGGGCTCATGCCCAAGGACTGAGTGAAGGTGTCTCATGACTCCTCAGGGCATCCATAGATAGAAGACTTTGTCTTGCATTCCGTGCATTTTTAGGATTACTACTGTGAAATGCTACTCTGGTGAGCCATCCTGCCCAGATCCACCTAATGTGGTACAATTCCTCAGTTTCACTGTCAATGAAATAAGCAAGATTCCTCAATGCAAGGCACAGTGGATGGCTATGAGCACTTCTGAATTTCATTCTGATGGATTTTGAATCCCATATTCTTTGGAGACAGCCGTTTCTGTCGAATCAGTGACTTCTTTCCCAGGCTCAGATGTACCTTTGAACTGATCTTTAGGTGTGCATTCCGTATTATGCATTTCTCATGCTCTACTGATTGTAGTTTTCGGCAGGAATGAGGCCTTCCTATCACCAGTAATGTTTATGTTAGAACTTTCCCTTCAGTGACTGTGGCAGTCTGGAATGTATTGAGCCACTCAATGGCTAGGGCCTTTAACAAGTGTTACGTGCTTCCAAGAAGGTGCTAGCAGAGAGCCTCACCATGCATTTTACAGCAAAGAAGTGTGCGGTGTCATTAAGACACCCTCCAACTTGCAGTTTATAGACAGAAGGCCAAGCCTATATGTATAGGAACACTGTATGTATTAAATGTGGCAATGATCTCCCAGGCTGCTGGAACCATTTCTTCACTATCAGAGAATCACAGCTGATGACATCTGGCAAAATGCTTTCCCTAAAAATCCTACAAATTCACCCAGTCCTGGGTAAAACAGAGACAGTAAAATATCTTAAGGCAAATATTAAGGACAATACTGCAGCTCAGGAGAGCTTGACACTAGAGCTGGGTCTTCCCTTTTTCTTCCTTCTGTACAACATGGAAAGCCAGTCAGCAGGCTCCAGGAAGCAGCCTTTCTGATAGTCTCTTTTTTTTTTTTTTTTTTTTTGAGACAGGATAACTGTTGCCCAGGCTGAGTGCAGTGGCATGCTGTCAGCTCACTGTAACCTCTGCCTCCTGGGTTCAAGCTATTCTCCTGCCTCAGCCTCCCAAGTAGCTGGGATTATAGGCAGGCACCACTATGCCCAGCTAATTTTTGTATTTTTAGTAGAGCCGGGGTTTCACCATGTTGGCCAGGCTGGTCTCAAACTCCTGACCTCAAGTGATTCACCCACCTCGGCCTCCCAAAGTGCCGGGATTACAGGAGTAAGCCGCCTTGACTCCCAGCTCTGATATTCTTTTAACTCCCGGTAGGCTCCACACTGCCCTCAGGATGGTGATGTAATGCCTTAGCATGGCTGTCAGGCCATCTGTGTTTTACTGACTTTATCTCCTGACACTCCCAGATCGTGGGCCCTTGTGGGTGATGTTGCCTACATTCTCCATAGCCTTCCCCATCCTTCCACTTTTGCACACGTACTTAAATTCCTCCATAGTTGTAATTAGCTCTCAGCTGCCTTATTTGCTTATTCATCCCTCACTCCACTAGACTACAAGCCCTTCCATAGCAGGAAACACGAAGTATTCCTATTTATTTGTACATGCTTGGGACATAGGACCAAGAATTATTAGTTAAATGACTGGATGTATGGATGAATAAATGCTTCAAAGGAGCCATTTAAAATGTAGATTCTCACTGAATGCTCAGGTTTCTGGGTAATGGCTGTGTTCACTTGCTTAGCAATAGTAGAGCACACTTTCACTACCTGCTAGCGTTTGGCTCCTCAGTTTTGTTTGATGGAAGATGTGGTATTGGGGCAACAGTAATGAGTTAGAAAATAGGCAGGTTTCCAACAGCAGTCCTTTACTGCGGCAAAAAATAATCTGAGCCAACCACACCCTCAATCACTGTTGCTGGCAATGACAAGAGTTAAAAGGAGAATCAAAACAATTTTGTTGAACCACTCTGGCATCCGGCATCTATTTCAGTGCATGCTTAGTTCCTGTTACTATTTTTGTAGCTAATAACTTATCAGTTTTTTCAATAATTGATCTTATATTTTTAATATATTATATATATTAATTTCTCATTACTTAGATACAAGTGTAATGAAAGATTGCTAAGTCTAAAAGCAGAAGTGAATGTGGCCTAAAAAAGTGAGTTTGATGAATTTCTTTTCTATTGAGGTGGCTGCTCATTTGACTAAATCAACGAATCCACACAGGTGTTTGGGTGTCAGGTTCGCGTTGCCTAAGTCACATCCTCGAGCTAGAAAAGTAGTTCTGCTTAATTTCACACCATTTTGTTAATACTTTCCAAATTTCTGGAAATCGGTTCACTGAAAACTTATTTGGATGTCTAATGGTTTGCAAATTTTGTATTTTAGCAGTAATAGCCACTCTATCCTATGTGCAACACACACACACTGCACATTTTATAACTTCATACTTGAAGACTTAAAAGTCTTCCTTTGATTGACTAGCAGTGTTGAAAATGATGGGTCATATCTACAATGCAAAATCAATTGACAAAAATATTGAATGGCTTTAAAAGGGAAAAGCATCTCTGAATTAGGTTTGTAAAGGAACATCTTTAATTTTTGTTAAAGTCTACTTTCTGTTCTTAGTTTTTTGTCTTTTTGTCTTTTTAGTTTTTACATAGAGATAGGGGTCTCAATGTGTTGCTTCGGCTGGCCTCAAAATCCTGGCCTCAAATATCCTCCCATCCTGGCCTCCCAAAGTACTGGCATTACAGGCAGGAGCCACCATGCCCAGCCCAGTGTTTTGTTTTTCAATAAACTTTGTTTTCTTTTTTATTTATTTAGTCTTACCAGACCAAATTACTTTCATTAAGAGTTATGGTCAGAGTTGGAGCTTGGGAGCAGTAAGAAGGAACAGGTTATGACAATAAAAGTACTGTTTCCCTAATACCTGTTTGTAAACCATGCTTTTTGTTTTTGTTTTTCAGCATACCCATTTTTCTCCATAGGCTATTTTGCTGAAAAGTTTTCAGAAAGTTCTATTAAAAAATAACTGGCCGGGCGCAGTGGCTCACACCTGTAATCTCGGCATTTTAGGAGGTCGAGGTGGGTGGATCATGAGATCAGGAGTTCTCATGATCTCATGATCTCATGGAGACCAGCCTGGCCAATGTGGTGAAACCCCGTCTCTACTAAAAATGCAAAAATTAGCGGGGCATGGTGGCGTGTGCCTGTAATCCCAGCTACTCGGGAGGCTGAGGCAGGAGAATCGGTTGGACCCAGGAAGCGGAGGTTGCAGTGAGCAGAGATCATGCCATTGCACTCCAGCCTGGGCGACAGAGCAAGACTCCATCTTAAATAAATAAATAAATAAATAAATAAATAAGTAAATAACCAAAGTCTTATATTTAATAGATTTTTAGTAATGTTGTTAAATGACTGTCAGACACAATGCTAATGCCAGTATTTGGAAATGATGTTGTTGAAGTTTTGATGAGGACATTTAAAGTTATGGATGGCAATTAAGTCTTACTGTAAATTACTACTTGACTATGAAACAGTATAGTCAATGTAGCTCTGTAAAAGGAACAATAAAGATAGACTAGTCATGACGAGGTGCTTTTCTTCTTAATCATTCAGGGGAAGGAGCAAAAGAGAGAGTTAACACATTTTGAATACCTATTTGCCACTCAATAATTCAGGAACTTCGGAGATCTCACTTAATCCTTTCAGCAAAACAGGTTACAAATAAAGAATCTGACATTCATAGAAGTTTGGAAATCCACACAATATCAAACAGAGAGAAGGGTTGGGGGATGGAGGGACTGGGGATTAAACCCAAGACTGCCTGGCTCCAAGGCAGTTTCCACTGCAGTGTCTACTGTATTTGGAACTTCCATCAGGTAGTTCTGGGAGCCTTTTGGAAGAAAGTGTAGAAAAAAGTTTGAAAGTCATTCTTTTTTTGAGACAGAGATCTCGCTCTGTGGCGCGATCTCCACTTACTGCAGCCTCCCTGTCCCGGGTTCAAGCTATTCTGCTGCCTCAGCTTCCTGAGTAGCTGGGATTACAGGTGCACACCACCAAGTCCGGCTAATTTTTGTATTTTTGGTAGAGACGGGGTTTCACCATGTTGGTCATACTGGTCTCGAACCCCTGACCTTGTGATCCGCCAGCCTTGGCCTCCTAAAGTGCTGGGATTACAGGTGTGAACCACTGCGCCCTGTCGAAAGTCATTCTTATGATCGGTTTGCTTCCTGGTTCCTAACCAACCAAGTGGATCTAAGTGAGATCCACTTTGTAAACAGGTCGGTCACCAAATTGATGAAGACAGCAGAATCTGCGGCCTTTTCAGAAACTTTGTACTGCAGATTTAATATGGTCTGTTGCTCAGGGGAAGTGGAGATTGTTGAGACTGTAGGCACCCTTACTTTCCCTCTCACATAGTAATTTTTTTTTTTAAGACAGGGTCTTGCTCTAGAATTTTTAAAATTTAAAATTTTTAAAAAATTTTAAAAAATTTAAAAAAAATTTTTTTTTTTAAGACAGGGTCATCTTGGTCACCCAGGATGGAGTGCAGCTCACTGTAGCCTCAACCTGGTGGGCTCAAGTGATCTTCACACCTCAGCCTTCCAAGTAGCTGGGATTACAGGTGTGAGCCACCAGGCCCCACAGTAGCAATCCTTTTCTTAAACCAAAAGCAGGACAAATGTCTTCCTGAGGATTTATAACACCTGGTGGTGATCCCAGCTCCTTTTGAGCTTGCTTACAACTCTTTCCGGTTAGATAAGACAAGGAAAGGAGAAACTCCTGAGCTTAGCAGTTAAGGGCACACATGGAGTCAGACCACCTTGGGTATGAATCCAGGCACTGCTGTGGTATTAAGGTGTTGCATCAGCTATGTTATGCAAGCTTTCTATGTCCTTTCTGTAAAATGGGTATAATAATAGTATCTAAGTTATGGGGATTTTGTGAGGATTAAATGAAGTGCCTGTTAAAATGCCTGGCACATTTGTGGAAAGTAGAAAAGCTCCTTTTTAAAGTTTCCTTTCTTGTTAAATAAGTGTGCTAATAACTTTGTTAAGCCCCATCCCATGTAGCTGTTAGATATGCCATGCTTACAGGCATGCAGTACACTCTATGTCCTTGTACTTAAACCAAGATATCTGTGTTGGATGTGCTCACAGGCATGTCCCAGCTCTCCATTGCTTTTACCTGTTTGGAAAAGTTTTAAGTTGTTAGCCAATCGGGTTTTAGTTTAGATTGTGAGGTCTGCCTCCATCCAAAGGAGATCAGACACAGCAGTAAGGATGACTCCCAATGCGTAAGGAATAAATTTTGTTCTTTGTATTCTCGTGGCAAGATGACTAGTGAGAGTACCCTTTCTGAAGTCCAGGAAGTAAAAATTGTGTTGCTGTAAGGTCGTTTGTCTCAGTGCTAATTTTTCTTTGTGGCACCAAGCATCTATTTCCAACGTCTATTTCCAACAACATTGAAAGTTCTTTTTGGAGATAGTCTCAGTTTGTTGCCCAAGCTGGAATGCAGCGACACAATCTCTGCTCACTGCAGCCTCTGCCTCCTGGGTCCAAGCGATTTGATGCCTTAGCCACCTGAGTAGCTGGGATTACAGGCATGCGCCAACACTCACCCAATTTTTGTATTTTTAGTAGAGACGGGGTTTTGGCATGTTGACCAGGGTGGTCTGGACCTCCTGACCTCAGGTGATCTGCCCGCCTTGACCTCCCAAAGTATTAGGATTACAGGCTTGAACCATTGCGTTGGGCCAAAAGTATTTCTTATTGATGTCCACATTTAACAGTTATTATGTTTTTTTCTGCATCCAGCTGCAAATGATCTTCAAAGTTGTGAACTCAGAAAATCTGAGACATTTATAGGCTTTACAACCAGAGAGGATATTTGTAATTCTAAGAAGCAAACAAAAATTCTCAAGAGAACACCTTTCAAGCTAAGTTCCCATCCAATATGGAGTGGTGGCTTCGAATGATCTTTTTGACTTATAAGAAGTTTTGATGAATCACACTTGGTTGGATTCGGTCACTTTCACAAAAGTACAAAACTAGTCTGCCACCAGACGAAATTCAAGAACCTTGAGACTCAGAGAAGCAATGCTGCCTGATTGGTGGACAGCCAGAATCCAGGGGAGGTGAGACGTGGCTCTTCGGATCAGGACATGGGAATGTGGTGGAAATGAGATCCTCTAGCGATTCTAAGGAGTGTTTTGTTCTTTTGGCTTCAGAGAAAGGGAGATGACAGAATCAAGGGAAGAGAGGGAGGCCCAGCCATTGTCTGACGTGAGGCACGAGAAAACATTAGAGGGCTGGTTTAACAAAGGGCAAGGTAGAGTTGGCAGAAGACGCGCCTGCAGAGGGGGACTGGCAAGAGCTTCAGGACGCGAAAGACACTCGAGCAGCCTGGGCTCACGTCTGATAAGGTTTATGCCGCCTGTTCCCGCCATCTGGCAACTCCCTTACAGAAGGATGAGTTTGGTTCCTGGCAAGCCCTATTCGGACACACAAGCTCTTTTATTAAAGTATCACCCCACCGACAGATTGCGGAGTAGGCACAGAGGCCCCAAAGCACCCCGGGAAACCGCAGAGGTCCCGCCCCGCCGCCCCGCAGCTCAGTGCAGCCGCCGGAAGCTCTCCTCCTCCGGATCTTGGCTTCCTCCTGGGGCGCGCGAGCGTGTCGTCCCCCGCGCCAGTCCAATCAGGGCGCGCGACTAAAATAGCGCCATATAAAAGCTGGACGGCTGGCGCGGCTGGTTCAGTCTCGCGCTGGGGCGGGGTTGCGCGCGCAGGTGGGGGGGCGGGGCCGGCACCACCAGCGGGGCGGGGCAGCCACACCCACCGCGCACCTGCTTCTGCCTGACGTGGACCCGGAAGGTCGTCAGCCCTGGCTCCAAATACGTAACAGTGAGTTTCTAAGTGAGTCACACGGATGCGGCTGGTCTCCAGTGAAACATAACTCATCGCCTCACTCTTCTCAACGGTTCCCTCTTCGGAAGGAAGCGCAGGCCGCAGCGTCGTCTGAGGGCGTGATCGCTTTCATCGCACCCACGTCTCCAGTGGCCACCCCTTGTCCTGCAGGAACTCGCATCTGCTTAGCAGGCGCTGAGCCCTTGAGGATGCCTAAAATGAATGAACGCTGCTCTGCCTCCTGAGCAGGCTCACAGCTGTGGGTGGGGGACAGGAGGGTGTCCATGCCTAACTAAGGCCGACGGTGGTAAGACAGACGTTCTTCTTAGGAGGAGATCAGTTCCAGGTGGGAGGCATTCCTGGGAGTCACCTTTCTTCGAGGAAGTGACCCGAGCCGTAGGAGGTGGAATCACAAAGGCTTTGGCATCCTACATACCTGGGTTTTAGCCTCAGCTTGAGTCTCTCAACGTCTGCGACTCTGAACACATCAGCAAACCTCAAACTTTCCCCACCTTTAAGATGAAGTGAATAGCAGGCACCATAGCACTTGCCTGTAGTCCCAGCTACTTAGAAGGCTGAGGCAGGAGGATCGTTTGAACCCAGGAGGTGGAGGCCGAGATCGCACCACTCACTCCAGCCTGGGCAACAGATCCAGACTCTGTCTCAGAAAAAAAAAAAAAAAAGCAGGTAACACTACATGACTGATGGCATATTTTTGAGGAGCATCTCTCCCTCTTCGTGCTTAGGTTTATCACTCCTTCCCTCCCACCCTTCCTTCCGTTTCTCTTCATTTCTTTTTTTCTCCTTCATCCCTTCATTTTTCTTATTTTTTTCTAACTCACATAATTTACACACAATAAACTACACAGATCTTAAGAGGACAGCTGGGTGAACTTTTGCATAAATATATACATGTCATTAACCCCCCAGGTCAAGATCTAGAACATTTCTATCACCCCAGGTTTCCAACTGCTCCTTCCCAGACAATAGTACCACCCGAGAGGTAACCCCTATTCATTTGGACTTAAATTACCAAATACGAGTTGTGTCTGCTCATCAACTTCATGTAATTGCAATCAAGTAGTGTACTTTATTCCAGACTTGTCCAACCTGCACAGGTTTTGAATGTGGCCCAACACAAATTTGTAAACTTTCTTAAAACATGAGATTTTGTGCGTGTGTGTGTGTGTGTGTGTTTTTTTTTTTTTTTTTTTGGAGACAGTCTCTGTTGCCCAGGCTTGAGGGCAGTGGTGCAATTTGGCTTACTGCAACCACCACCGCCAAGGTTCAAGCAATTCTTGTGCCTCAGCCTCCCGCGTAGCTGGGATTACAGGCTCGCGCCACCACACCTGGCTAATTTTTGTATTTTTTAGTAAAGATGGGGTTTCACCATATTGGGCAAGCTGGTCTCAAACTTCCTACCTCAGCTGATCCACCTGCCTATGTCTCCCAAAGTGCTGGGATTACAGGTTTTTGTTTGTTTGTTTGTTTGTTTTTTGCCCATCAGCTATGCACTGATTTTAGTTGGGTATATACCCATAAAAGAGATTTTTGTGTCATAGGATGATAGGTGTAGATTTCGTTTTAATAGACACTGCTAGCAGTTTCCCAAAAGGGTTGAGTCAATTTTTTCTTTTCTTTCTTTCTTTTTTTTTTTTTTTGAGACAGAGTTTCGCTCTGTCACCCAGGGTGGAGTGCAGTCACACTATCTTAGCTCTCTGCTCACTGCAATCTCTGCCTCCTAG
Organism: Cheracebus regulus; assembly: GCA_963574635.1. NCBI lineage: Eukaryota > Metazoa > Chordata > Mammalia > Primates > Pitheciidae > Cheracebus > Cheracebus regulus. The sequence goes on from CAUYQU010085517.1 coordinate 9,631, forward strand.
GTTCAAGCAATTCTTCTGTCTCAGCCTCCTGAGTAGCTGGGACTGCAGGCATGCACCACCATGCCCAGCTAATTTTTATTTTTATTTTTGTATTTTTTTTTAGTAGAGATAGGGTTTCACTGTGTTAGCCAGGCTGGTCTCGATCTCCTGACCTTGCGATCCACCCACCTCGAACTCCCAAAGTGTTGGGATTACAGGCGTGAGCCACCGTGCCTGGTGGGTTGAATCAATTTTTGAAAATTAGAGTTATTGACATCCTTGCCAACAGTTGGTGTTAACAGTCTTAAGTTTTTGGTGGTTATGCAGCAGTATTTCCTAGTGGTTTTGATATGATTTCCCTAATGAATAATAGTGCTGAGCCCCTTTTAATAACTTATTAACCATTTGGATGATCATTTTTTGGTGAAATGATTGTTCAAATTTTCTGCACATTTTTTAATTGGTCCATCTGTTTTTTCTGTGTAAATTATAGGAACACTATATTTTTTGGGCATGTCTTTGTTAGGCATATGTATAATGAATATCTCCTCCCAGTCTGTGCCTTGCTTAGTCAAATTATGATGTCTTTATGGGCAGATCACTTGAGCTGAGGAGGTCTAGGCTGCAGTGAACTGTGACTGCACTAGTGGACTCCAGCCTGGGTGACAGAGGGAGACCTTCTCTCAAAATAAGTAAATATAACCAACACTGCAATCAGATACAGAATAGTTCTGTCATTTCCCAAACTCCCTTGTTCTGCCCTTTTGTAGTCATATCTTTCCCTACCTGTAACACCTGAGAATCTCTAATCTGTTCTTCGTTGCTGTAGTTTTGCCTTTTCTAGAATGATATGTAAATGGCATTATACAGTGGGTATTTTCAATCTGGCTCCTTTCACTCAGCACAAACCTGTGAGATCATCCATGTTGTTGCATTATCAGTAATCTTTTCCTTCTTATTGCTCAGTAGTTTTCTCTAAATATCCAGGAGGGGGTTTGCTGGGTCATTTGTAAGTATATGTTAACTTTGTGCCATTCTACTCAACTTGTTTCCCACAGAGGACCAATTTGTGTTCCCATTAGCAGTGTGTGAGTTCAAGGTACTCGACATCCTTACCAGCACTTGTTATCACCACTATTTTTAATTTAGCTGTTGTAACAGGTGATAGTGGTATATGTCATCAGGGTTTTAATGTACACTTTCTTTTTTTTTTTTTTTTGAGATGGTGTCTCACTCTATTGCCCAGGCTGGAGTGCAGTGGCCTGATCTCGGCTCATTACAACCTCCACCTCCTGGGTCCAAGCGATTCTCCTGCCTCAACCTCCCAAGTAGCTGGGATTACAGGTGCCCACCACCACACCCAGCTAATTTTTGTATTTTTAGTAGAGATGGGGTCTCACTGTTTTGGCCAGGCTGGTCTCAAACTCCTGAACCTCAAGCGATCTGCCTGCCTTGGCCTCCCAAAGTGCTGGGATTACAGGCATGAGCCACCACATCTGGCCAAAATCAGATTGTTTTCTTACAATTGAATTTTGAGAGTTCTTTTAATATTCTGGATATAAGTCCTTTATTAAAAAGACTCTTGCATTGACTTTGCATCTGGCAGTTTGTGAAAAGTCAGTTGGCCATATTTGTGTAAATTTATTTCTATACCGTTTGTTCTGTTTTGTTGATCTGTGTTCATTCCTTCACTGACAGGACATTGTCTTTGCTATAGCTTTAAAGTAAGTCTTAATACTCTCCAACTTTGTTCTTTTTCCAGATTATTTGGGTATTTTACTTCCTTTGACTTTCCCTGTGTATTTTAGGCTTGTCTATATGTTTTAACAATCCTGCTGGGGATTTTGTTCTCTTTTTGTTTTGTTTTGTATTTGAGACAGGGTCTCAGTCTGTCGCCCCTGTTGGAGTGCAGTGGTGCCATCATAGCTCACTGTAACCGCAGACTCCTGGACTCAAGGGATCTTCCTGCCTCAGCCTCCTAAGCAGCTAGGATCAGAGGTGTGTACCACCACACCGGGCTAATTGTTTAATTAATTAATTATTATTATTTTTTTTTGCAGAGACAGAGGTTTCTGTATGTTGCCCATTGGGGTCTAAACATTCCTGGCCTCAAGTGATTCTACTGTCTCAGTCCCTAAAGTGCTGGGATTACAGGTGTGAGCCACTGTGCCCCACCACATGGGGGATTTTGAGTTTTTGATTGTATTGTGTTAAAAAAAATTTTTTTTTTGAGAGTCTCACACTGTCGCCCAGGCTGGAGTGCAATGGCATGATCTCAGCTCACTGCAATCTCGGCCTCCTGGGTTCAAGCAATTCTCCTGCTTTAGCGTCCCAAGTAGCTGGGATTATAGGCACCTGCCACCACGCCTGGCTAATTTTTTGCATTTTTAGTAGAGACAGGGTTTCACTATGTTGGCTAGCTGGTCTCGAACTCCTAACCTTGTGATCCGCCTGTCTCAGCCTCCCAAAGTGCTGGGATTACAGGCGTCAGCCACCACTCTTGGCCATATTTGTGTTAAATCTATAGACCAATTGGAGAAGAATGGACATCTTAAATATACTGAGTCATCCAGTCTGTGAATATGGTATGCCTTTCCATTTATTTAGATTGTTTTATTTCTTTTATCAGGATTTTGTGGTGTTCATATATAGATCCTTTACATGGTTTGTTAGATATATGGTAGACTATTTTTTGAACCCACTGTGATTTTAAAAATTCAGTTTCCAGATATTCACTACTATCATAGGGAATTATAGTTGATTTTCATGTGTTAACCTTGTATGCCACAATCTTGCTAAACTGACATTGGTTTTAGAAGGTTTTTATGGAATCCAGGAGATTTTTTTTTTTTTTATAGACAATTATGTTGTTTGTGAATAGGGACTAGGGACAGTCGCGTTTTCTCTTTTCCCATCTGTATGACTTTTATTAAATTTTATTGCCTTGTTTCACAAGATAGGACCTCATGTGCAATGCTGAGTAGGAGGGGTTCCTGATCTTAGGGGGAAAGAAGCATTACGTCTTTCACAGTAAGTATGTTTAGTTATAGGACTTTTTGTAGGTGTGCTGTATCAGTTTAGAGAGCTCTGTTTTATTCCTCATTTGCTGAGTGCTTGTACTATATGTTGCATATTGTCAATTGATTGGTCTTGTTGCAGATTACATTTACTTGTTTTCAAATATTGCATCCCAGGAATAAACCCCACTTGGTCATGGTGTGTAATTTTTTTTTTTAAGTATCACTGGATTCAATTTGTTAGTATTTCGCATCTATGTCGATGAGGGATATTGATTCATGATTCATGAGAATTTTTTTTTCTTTTTAAATTTTCTTTACCTGGTTTTAGTATCATGGTAATGCTCATCTCATAAAATGAGTTAGAAGCATTCCTTCCACTTCTATTTTCTGGAAGAAACTTTGTAGAGTTCATGTTACATCTTTCTAAAATCTTTGGTACTTTTGCTGATGAAGCCATGTGGGGCTGGAGATCTTTTCATTCTTTTTTTTTTTTTTGGAGACAGTCTTGCTATGTTACTTGGGCTGGAGTGCAGTGGCGTGATCTTGGCTCACTGCAACCTCTGCCTCCCAGGTTCAAGTGATTCTCCTGCCTCAGCCTCCTGAGTAGCTGGGATTATAGGTGCCTGCCACTGGCTAATTTTTTGTATTTTTAGTAGAGACAGGGTTTCACTTTGTTAGCCAGTCTGGTTTCGATCTCCTAACCTTGTGATTTGCCTGCCTCAGCCTCCCAAAGTGGAAGATTTCTTTTAAGGAAGATTTTAAACTAGAAATCCAACTTTTTTAAATAAAGGATTTATTTAGGTTTTTTATTTACTCTTGGATGAGTTTTGGCAGCTTGTGATCATCAAATAATTGACCCATTTTATCTAAGTTGTCAAATTTATGTTTGCACAGTTGTTTGTGTATTTGTTACCCTTTTAGAGTCTGTGGGGTGTGCAGTGATAGCCTATCCTTCATTCCTAATAATTGGTTTTGATGGTTTTTAAAAACAATTAATTTCCTATTTTCAATTCCAATGATTTCTGCTATAATTATTATTATTATATTTCTTTTATTCTGCTTGTTTAGGCTTATATTGTTTTCTTTTAATAGTTTCTTAAGGTGGAAGCTTGAATTATTGATACTAAATCTTTCTTCTTTTCTAACATATGCATTCAGTGCTAAAAACGTCCATCAAAGCACTGCTTTTACTGTATCTCACAAGATATGGTAAGCTGTATTTTCATTTTTATTTGGTTCAAAACATTTAAACATTTCTCTTGATACTTTATTTTATACAGGTGTTATTTAGAAATATGCTGTTTATTCTCTAAATATTTTCAGCATTTCTACCTCTCTGTTACTACCTTTAAAAAATTATTTATTTATGTATTTTTGATTTTTTACTTTTTAGATTTAATTCCACTGTTGCCTGACAGCAACTTTGTATGATTTCTGTTCTTTTGAATTTGTGGCCAGAGTATGGTCTAGGTTGGTGAATGTTCCATGTGATCTTGTGAAAAATGTGTATTCTGATGTTGATGGATGAAGTAGTCTATGGATGTCAATTTGATCCAGTTGATTGATGATGCTGTTTAGTTTATCTATATCCTTACTACCTACTGAATCTGTCGGTTACTGATAGAGGGGTGTTCAAGTCTTCAAACATAATAGTTGATTTGTCTATTTCTCCCTGGAAGTTTTTTTTTCCCCCCCAAATTAATAGGTCTTTTATTGCATCGTTTAAATATCACAAGTAGGTCTGAGCTATGATAGGCATCTTGTTTCTGTAGCTGGACAACTCTAA
>CAUYQU010085522.1:0-14201 GCA_963574635.1 Cheracebus regulus
TGCCATAATGTTTGGCTAATTTTTTTTTTTTTTTTTTTGAGATAGAGTTTTGCTCATGTTGCCAAGGCTGGAGTGCAATGGCACGATCTCAGCTCACTGCAACCTCTGCCTTTTGGGTTCAAGCGATTCTCCTGCCTCAACCTCCTGACTAACTGGGACTACAGATATGTGCCACCATGCCCGGCTAATTTTGTACTTTTAGTAGAGACAGGGTTTCTCCATGTTGGTCAGGCTGGTCTCGAACTTCCTACCTCAGGTGATCCACCTGCCTCGGCCTCCCAAAGTGCTGGGATTACAGGAGTGAGCCACCATGCCTGGCCATGCCTGGCTAATTTTTCATTTTTCTTCCTCATTTATTTCTTCAATAATTTATTTCTATTGGTATGAACTCATGTACATTTGGTTTATACTTTGGGTTATAATCCAACACTATGTTATTTATGTTGTTGCTCAAATTGTCCCAGCTTTGGCCATTGGGAGCTCTTTCCCATTGACTTCTGTGTCCCTTTGATGTGCTCTCATCCTTTTGTTTTTTTGAGTACTTCATTGCTTTCTGGCACTACAAAATGCTCTAGGATGACAGAAAAACAAAGCATGTAAAAGAAGAAAAAGAAGATGCTCTGGGCTCATCATGTCTTTTCCCTGCCCACATCCTAGAAACAGCCATTTCTTCTTAGATTCCTGGTTCCTTTGATTGGAGAATGGCATTTAGAAGCTGAAATCTGAGTACTGGATCATTGCTCATTGCTACTGGAAAATAGACCTATATTTTAGAGTTGTGAAATATACCTTCAGAAGAGTACATCAGGCATCTAAGTATAAAGAATAATTGGTTGGCTGCAGTGGCTCATGCCTGTAATCTCAACATTTTGGAAGGCCGAAGTGGATAGATCACCTGAGGTCAGGGGTTTGAGACCAGCCTACCCAACATGGTGAAATCCCATCTCTACGAAAAATACAAAAATTAGTTGTGTTCAGGGGTGAGCACCTATTAATCCCAGCTACTCAGGAGGCCGAGGCAGGAGAATCACTTGAGCGTGGAAACCAGAAGTTACAGTGAGCTAAGATTGCAACACTGCACTCCAGCCTGGGCAACAGTGCAAGACCCTGTCTCAAAAAAAAAGAAAAGAAAAGAAAAGAATAATTATAAACTGAACAGAATAAAATCTAATTTTAGGATTAATTATGTTCATTCCTTTGTATCTTCCTCCTGAAACCTTCCCCTGACCTGCAAAGCCAGGATTGGGTGGCTCCTATGTGAACACCCATAGCACTTAGTACTTATTCCTATCCCGACTGCATACTCATGCATGTCTGTGGTAAACAAGTCAGAAAATGCAAAACACCTAAAGAAGCCGGGTGTAGTGGCTCACGCCTGTAATCCCAGTACTTTGGAAGGCTGAGACAGGTGGATCACCTGAGGTTAGGAGTTTGAGACAAGACTTACCAACATGGAAAAACCCTAGTTCTACTAAAAATATAAAATTAGCTGGATGTGGTGGCACGTGCCTGTAATCTCAGCTACTTGGGAGGCTGAGGCAGAGAATTGCTTGAACCTGGGAGGCAGAGGTTTCGGTGAGCCGAGATTGAGCCATTGTACTCCAGCCTGGGCAACAAGAGTGAAATGCCATCTCAAAAAAAAAAAAAAAAAGCCTAAAGAAGAAACAAAGTCAGCATTATTTTACCATCTAGGGGAAAACTTCCTATCAGAATGGTCTGAGGTTGGATAGGACCCCTTTAAGGCTGTGCTTCATTCACCAGCCCCATGTGGCTAATTAGCACATTGAAATGCAGCTGTTCTATACAGAGATGATTTTTTAAATTTATTATTTATTATGATGATGATGATTTTTAAGACAGGGTCTTGCTCTGTCACCCAGGCTGGAGTGCAGTGGCACAATCATGGCTCACTGCAGCCTTGACCTCCTGAGCTCAAGCAATCCTCCCACCTCAGCCTCCTTAGTAGCTGGGACTACAGCCATGTGCCACCATGCCCAAATTTTTGTATTTTTTGTAGAGACAGAGATTTGCCATCTTGCCCAGCCTGGTCTTGAACACCTAGACTCATGCAGTCCTCCCGCCTTGGCTTCCCAAAGTGCTAGGATTACAGGCATGAGCCACCGAAATTGGCAAGACAATTTAAAACAAAAAAAATCGCCAGGTGCGGTGGCTCACGCCTGTAATCCTAGCACTTTGGGAGGCCGAGGTGGGTGGATCACCTGAGGTCAGGAGTTCAAGACCAGCCTGGCCACGATGGTGGCCATCATCTTAAAATAAATAAATAAATAAATAAAAGAAAAAAAATCTTAACAATTTTTTATATTCATACTATATTGAAAGATAATATTTCAGATTTGTTGAGTTAAATAAGATATTATTAAAATTAATTTCACCTCTTTCTTTTTACTCTTTTGGTAGTTACTAGAATGTGTTCAATTATATACATGGCTTATGTTAGATGTATTTGACCACTGGGTGGATTTGGGTGTGGGGTGGCAGGTGGTGGTAGTGGAGTTTGGATTAGGTGATTTTCTTTTAATTATTAAAAAGTATGTTTCATTTTGTGTGAGTTTTTTTTTTTTTTTTTTTTTTTTGAGACAGAGTCTAGCTCTGTTGCCCAGGCTGGAGTACAGTGGCACCATCTTGGCTCACTGCAACTTCTGCCTCCCACGTTCAAGTGATTCTCCTGCCTCAGGCTCCTGACTAGCTAGGACTACAGGCACGTGCCACCATGCTCAGCTAATTTTTGTATTTTTAGTAGAGATGAGGTTTCACTGTGTTGGCCAGGCTGGTCTCAAACTCCTGACTTTGTGATCAGCCCTCCTGTCTCTACTAAAAATACAAAAATTAGCTGGGCGTGGTGGTGTACACCTGTAATCCCAGCTACTTGGGAGCCTGAGGCAGGAGAATTCCTTGAACCCAGGAGTTGGAGGCTGCAGTGAGCCGAGATCCCACCATTGCACTCCAGCCTGGCAGCAGAGCAAGACTCCCTCTGAAAAAAAAAAAAAAAAAAAAAAAGCAGAGATTTATTGAAAATGAAAATACACTCACACTTGTAATTCTAGTACTTTGAGAGGCCAAGATGGGAGCCTGAAGCTTTGTCTTCCCAAGAATACGAATTTGATAAACCAAACATTGGTTATAAACTGCGTTAGCAATGTATAAGTCAGCACACCAATATATGTTTAATTTGGATCATTTTATCTTTTCCATGATGAGTCATGGAATGCATAACCTTTAGTAACAAAAGCTTTAAGGATTCAGGAAGAACAGGTAGCTGTCCTGGTTCTCCATGAATTCTGCTCAACATTGGATTTATATCCTTTTGAATATCAGTTGTTTCTCCAATTTATTTTCTTTTATTTATTTATTTATTTATTAAATAGAGACAGGGTTTCACCATCTTGGCCAGGCTGGTCTTGAACTCCTGACCTCATGATCCACCTGCCTCGGCCTCCCAAAGTGCTGGGATTACAGGCGTGAGCCACTGTGCCCAGCCTATTTCTCCAATTTAGATGCATAGTACTGATAACTAACAGGTTATCACAGGTAATTTGACTTATATGTGGAGTTCATTCAAATTATATATCTAAACAATTTCAGTATCAGCTGATTTAGCATGCAAATCAGGGAATGTATTTTCTTGGTATTCAATTAATTTTTGTTCTACTTAGGTTAGCAGTTTTCTATAAGAAAATTTGCTTATTTCTGTGGTTTACAGTAACTTTGCATAGTAAACATAATTAGGATTGATAGCATATACTCAGACATTAAGAATTTTAGAAATCCCACACCATTTTCTAACATACATTAATATTCGCCAAAATAAGACCTGAAGAAGATTCAATATTTTTTTATTTTGACAATGCTTCCCAGGTAACTAAACATGTCAAATAATCCTGTTTACCTCTCTTTTGAATGCTTCAGGAGCCCTCTGTAGTATCTCAAAGTTAGAGGTCAGAAAAAACAATTTTGTAATCCCAGCACTTTGGGAGGCCAAGACAGGCAGATTACCTGAGGTCAGGAGTTCAAGACCAGCCTGGTCAACATGGTGAAACCCTGTCTCTACTAAAAACACAAAAAACTAGCCTGGTATGGTGGTATGTACTTGTAGTCCCAACTACTCAGGCGGCTGAGGCAGGAGAATCACTTGAACCTGGAAGGCAGTGGTTGATGTGAGCCGAGATAGTGCCACCGCACTCCAGCCTGGGCAACAGAGTGAGACTCCCTCTCAAAAAAAAAAAAAAGACAATTTTGAAGCTGAAATTTGATTTTGGGAAGGCTGAATAAGTTAAAGGTGAGTTGATAAATAAGTTAAAGAGTCCATTTCAAAAAAAGATTGGAAAGATTTGCCTATAAGGTTTCATTAAAAATTGAGACTGTGGTTGACATTAATAGTATAGTAACACAAAGGTGAAATTTGGCTTTCTCTTTTGAACAAGATTTTCATGTAATTTTAAAAGATAATGAAAGATTTTTGGGCCGGGCATGGTGGCTTACGCCTATAATCCAAGCACTTTGGAGGCCAAGGTGGGCGGATCACCTGAGGTCAGGAGTTCAAGACCAGCCTGACCAAGATAGTGAAACTCCGTCTTTAAAAAAAAAAAAAAGATTATTTTTGTTTGGCTTTTTTTTTTTTTTTGACGTGGAGTCTCGCTCTGTTGCCCATGCTCTAGTGCTGTGGCGCAATCTCAGCTCACTGCAACCTCCGTCTCCCGGGTTCAAGCAATTCTCCTGCCTCAGCCTCCTGAGTAGCTGGGATTACAGGCACCTGCCACCATGCCTGGCTTTTTGTATTTTTAGTAGAGATAGGGTTTCACCATGTTGGCCAGGTGGTCTCGAACTCCTGACCTCGTGATCTGCCTGCCTCAGCCTCCCAAAGCACTGGGATTACAGGCATGAGCCACTGCGGCTGGCCTTGTTTTCCTTTTGAATAAGCTACTGAAAAAAAAAAGAAAAAGAAAAAGGAAAAGACAAGAGACAGATTGTTTGGAAAGCTAAGTCTTCCCTCAGTCAGTGAGTAAAGGTTTTTGCCTTTCTTTTTCTTTTTCTTTTTCTTTTTTGAGATGGAGTCTTCCTCTGTCACCCAGGCTGGAGTGCAGTGGCGCAATCTTGGCTCACTGTAACCTCCGCCTACTGGGTTCAAGCAATTCTCTGCCTCAGCCTCCCAAATAACTGGGATTACAGGCACCCATGACGACACCTAGCTAATTTTTGTATTTTTAGTAGAGACAGGGTTTCACCATCTTGGCCAGGTGGGTCTTGAACTCCTGATCTCATGATCTACCCACCTCAGCCTCCCAAAGTGCTGGGATTACAGGCGTGAGCCACTGCATCCGGCAGGTTTTTGCCTTTCAAAATGTTTTTTAGTCAACATTTTGGCTAAATGAATGACTTATGGCAACCTGGAATTCTATTTCACAATATTAAGTGTTTTAAACTTTTATTTTTATTATTATTTGAGGTGAAATCTTTGCTCTGTTGCCCAGGCTAGAGTGCAACAGTGCAATCTCAGCTCACTGTAACCTCCTGGGTTCAAGAAGTTCTTCTGCCTCAGCCTCACTAGAAGCTGAGATTACAGGTCCCCGCCACCTAGCCTGGCTAATATTTATATTTTTAGTAGAGATGAGATTTCACCATGTTGGCCAGGCTAGTCTAGAACTCTTTACCTCAGGTGATCCACCCACCTCAGCCTCCCAAAGTGCTAGGATTACAGGCATGAGCCATTGCACTCAGCCCAGAATTTTTTATAAGATTAAATTTTTTATGACCCTTTCACAACTTGTTCAAACTTTTAGCTTTATCCTAACTTAAAACAATCCTTTAATCTTTTAGGCAAAAAAAAAAAAATCCATATTCCCATGCCTGCTTATAATCTTTTACCAAAAACACATTTCGCTTTTCTTATATACCTTGCATGTAAAATTGTTTCTTCAGTAGTCTCAATTATAGGTTACAATGATAACTCTTAATGACTTTTACTTTTGGTGAAAACCTTGGTAAGTTTAAGATTTTAATTATGTATTAGGTGTGGAGCTTAGAACCCAGACAGAAGTGCATATGAGGTCTGACTCTTTCCAGCATCTAACTCCATGTGTCCCAGGCTTTAGCTAGCTTTGAAGTGGGCAAGTTGTACAGTTAAAAAGTCATGGTGACATTTTATGAAGCAGGAGGCCTAATCACCTTTAAATTGTTCAACATTTCTTTCGTAAATTTTTCATAAATTATTTCATGACTTACTCAGACCAAGTATGACATGCTTGGACTTTCTGACTTGTCCTAAACATCCTTTTTTTTTTAAGACAGAATCTTGCTCTGTCGCCAGCCTGGGGTGCAGTGGCATGATCTCGGTTCACTGCCTCCCGAATTCAAGTGATTTTTTTTGCCTCAGCCTCCTGAGTATCTGGGACTACAGATGCGCACCACCATGCCCAGCTGATTTTTGTATTTTTGGTAGAGACGGGGTTTCACCATGTTAGCCAGGATGGTCTTGATCTCTTGACCTTGTGATCCACCTGCCTCAGCCTCCCAAAGTGCTGGGATTGCAGGTGTGAGCCACTGAGCCAGCCAACATCCATCTTTTTAAACAACCAGTTATTTTACTTTAGGATAAGAATTTACCATACAAGATCCTTTCTTATATAAAAGTTCTTTGCTTTATAACCTTCTTTGCCTAGCTAGGGGGCATGGCTAATTTCACATGTCCCAAGACCTTATATAGAATCTAATGTTCCAAAATAAATTGAACAATTTTTAAAAGTCAAAGAAGCCATTTATGACCTTAAAGCATTTAGCAAAACTATTATCTGACCTCAGTAATTTATACCAAATGTTTACATTTTTGAAGATATTTTAATTTTACTGATAATCTTTAAACTGTCTTTGGCTCATACCTGTAATCCCAGCATTTTGGGAGGTTGAGGTAGGTAGATCACCTGAGGTCAAGAGTTTGAGACCAGCCTGGCCAACGTGGTGAAACCCAGTCTCTGCTAAAAAAAAATACACAAAAATTAGCCAGGCATGGTGGCACACACCTGTAATCCCAGCTACTCAGGAGGCTGAGACAGGTAAATTGTTTGAACCTGGGATGTGGAGTTTATAGATCATGCCAGCCTGGGTGACAGAGCAAGACTCCACCTCACAAAACAAACAAACAAAAAACTATCTTTATTTTGCAAAGATTACTTAAGTCACATGAACTAAATAAAAGGCATTACACCTTTAACTTTGCTGACAAAATATTTGATTTAAGGTCTTATTATTATTAAACTAATTAATTAAAGCTCTTTCAAATTACACGTAGAAGGTGTATAAATACAGATAGACAGAAAATAAAGGACTCATTCCCTAAGCCAGGAATCAAACCCTAAACCTGGACTGCCATTGTGGAAAGAGAAAGCATGGCCACATGGTTACAAGGTCAAGCTCCCAAGGACATGACTGACCAGTTTTCTGGGCCAACTTGAAAAGCAGACCCACAGGGTCCTTGGCATGCATTTTATCCTGAGGTACCCCTCTTTATGACAGAAGAATACAGAAAGACAAAGCACATCAGATTCACTACAGCTTAAGACCAGCCTCAGAATTCTTTTTTTTTATTAATCAAAACTTTACAGAGGTGATAAATAGTGACTTTTACCCTTCAGTAAACCAGTTTGCACTGAGAGAGAGAGAGGCCAGAGTCTGACTGGTAAGAAATTCTTACTCTTTTACCAGCATGTCAGGTTTCTGGGTTCTCTCTCCCTGAGCAGCCCTGGCAACCCTGCTCAACTGTATGCAAACAAACACATTGCCATGAATTAAGAATATTCACAAATAGTTTACAAATTTTGAAGAAATTAAGCAGAGACAGAAAGATGATTAAAAGTCCATCTATGAAAGTATACATAACACATTTAAAGTATCAGGAAACCTAAACCCCAAAAAGTTAGTTTAAGGTTAAGAAGTTGGTGTCCTCCATTAATTTCTGCAGGCCTGACAAAGGTAGCCTAGGAATTTCAGATAAATGGTACAAATGATGACTTGCTAGAAATGCATAGGAAACAAAATAACTATTCACAGAACCAAAGAAAAGCCTGCCACTAGACACTAAAAAAAAACATGTTTTTTAAATATATCCATACACAAGCAAAACCCAGAGGAGAATAAACAGCAAATGAATTAAAATTAGAAGCAAAAACAAATAAACAGGAAACCAACCCTTAGTTTTCCTACTCAGTCTATCCTGGAAGCTACAGTGTTACCCAGGGCCCCAGAAAACACACATAATGAATATTCCTGATGCACAATTCAATATCCTTAAGTCAACTAATATCACCGTAAATTCTGTGCAATCAAGAAATTCACTCTAGGCACATGACCAATAAGTACTCCAGTGCCAGCACTATCCATGCAAAACAGTAAATATAGTATGAAGCAATGCAAGCATGTATGTGAAATTTGGCTCCACACTAAATCCCGCTTCATGCTTAATTATATTTAAAAAAGAAAGCTCAAACTGCCATGGATTTTTTTTTCTTTTTCTTTTTTTTTTCGTTTGAGAGAGTCTCACTCTGTTGCCCAGGGTACAATGGTGCCATTGCTCACTGCAACCTCCACCTCCTGGGTTCAAGCAATTCTTCTGCCTCAGCCTCCCAAGTAGCTGGGATTACAGGCACAAGCCACCACGCCCAGCTAATTTTTTAATTTTTAGTAGAGACGGGGTTTTGCCATGTTGGCCAGGCTGGTCTTAATTTCTTGACCTCGTGATCCGCCCACCTCAGCCTCTCAAAGTGCTGGGATTACAAGTGTGAGCCACTGTGACTGACCACTCCCAATGCATTTCATTATAATATTTCTTATTTTACTTTAATCAAGACTAAGATTTAACTATGAAAATTTTAATTAGCCAAATGTCTTCAATTGTCTATCAGGTTTGTTTGTGTGTTTGAAATGGAATCTTGCTCTGTCGCCCAGGCTGGAGTGCAGTGGCACGTTCTCAGCTCACTGCAACCTCTGACTCCCGGGTTGAAATGATTCTCCTGCCTCAGCCTCCCAAGTAACTGGGACTACAGGCACGTGCCACCATGCCCAGCTAATTTTTGCATTTTTAGTAGAGATGGGGTTTCACCATGTTGGCCAGGATTGTCTCGATCTCTTGACCTAGTGATCTGCCTGCCTTGGCCTCCCAAAGTGCTGGTATTACAGGCATAAGCCACTGCGCCCAGCCAAGAAAATTCTAAGGAGGGCTTAGTACTGAACCTCAGAACCTCTGCCAAGGACACTCTCTTTGGAGATATTGAGGTCCAGAGGAATCCCCAGGGCAACCCTCTTCGGGGTCCAATCTTAAGAGTGTCAGACATCTCTGACCTTAGGTGGGCACCAGTGCTGCTTTGCATGTTTTCCCTTCAGAGATGACAGCCTACTGTGAGCTTTCCTTTTGTTCCTGGTCATGAAGGCCTTGACTTCCAGCATTCTTATAATTTGATAAGGCTGCGCTACCCCATGCTCTCCGTTCCACTAGAGTGATAGCCATGAACTGTAATGATAGGAGCTGGAGGCTGGGTGAGTTCTTTTGTCCTTAGCCAGTCCAGTAGGATAAGGGAAGAATTTAGTCTAAGAAAAGGTTTAAGTTGCCCAAAACACAAGCGAGTTTGCCCTGAGCTGCTCCACACATAGGGACCAAGGGCCATAACAGGAAAAGATGGAAAAGAGTCCTTCAAAAGTGGCACCAGCCAGAAACCTGCAGTTGCTGCCATGTTTAGGCACTGCCCACCAAGGGTCCTGAGTTGGAAAGGAAAAGAGAGAAGGAGAGATTCCCCTGTATGGAGCAGAAAGGAAAAGATGAAAAAGAAATCCCAGTCAGGCACGGTGGCTGACGCCTATAATCCCAGCACTTTGGGAGGCCAAGGTGGGTAGATCTCGAGACGTTCCAGACTTTCCAGACCAGCCTGGCCAATATGGTGAAACCCCATAGCTACTAAAAATACAAAAATTAGCTGGGTGTGGTGGCACACGCCTATAGTCCCAGCTACTCGGGAGGCCGAGGCAGAAAAATCACTTGAACCAGGGAGTCGGAGGTTGCAGTGAGCCAAGATCGGGCCACTGAACTTAGCCTGGAAATAGAGCAACACTCCATCCCAAACAAAAAAAAACAGAAATCACAAACTTTGGGCTTAACTCCTGTCTGGCTTGACAAAATATGTGACGAGTGGAGGGTATTCAAGTTCTTGGCATCTTGAACAAAGAATTGGACAGAATGGCACAAACAAAGCAAAGAAAGAATGAAGCAACAAAAGCAGAGATGCATTAAAAACTGAAGTACACTTCACAGGTGGGAGCGGTCTGAACATAGGAACTCCAGACCCGAGTTATAGCGTTTTCTGGGGTTTAAATACCCACTGGAGGTTTCCATTAGTTATGTGGTGTACTCCCTATGTAAATGAAGAGGATGAAGTAGCCCTGTGTAAATGAGGAGGATATTTCCTGTCATAGCTGAAGTGTTTCCATTTGATTTACTTCTAGGAAGTCCTTAGGTTCCCAGCTTCCAGGCCCTAGTCTCCTGCCTCACTCACAGCTTAGCTTCAGGATTAAGTGATCTTTATGATGAATTTTTAGTCTGGAGAGTTTATGATTCTATGTCTTTTTTTTTTTGAGACGGAATCTCACTCTTCTCACCCAGGCTGGAGTGCAGTGGCACAGTCTCAGCTCACTGAACCTCTGCCTTCTGGGTTCAAGTGAGTCTCCTGCCTCAGACTCCCAAGTAGCTGGGATTACAGGTGCCTGCCACCACGCCCGGCTAATTTTTATATTTTCAGTAGAGACAGGGTTTCACCATGTTGGTCAGGCTGGTCTCGAACTCCTGCCCTCAGTTGATCTGCCCACCTCGGCTTTCCAAAGGGCTGGGATTACAGGCATGAGCCACCATGCTAGGTCTGTTTTGTTTTGCTTTTGAGACAGGGTCTCGCTCTGTCGCCCAGGCTGGAATACAGTGTGTGATCTTGGCTCACTGTGACTTCCGCCTCCTGGGTTCAAGTGATTCTCATGCCTCAGCCGCCCGAGTAAGTGGAATTACAGGTGTGCATCACCACAGCCCAGTTAATTTTTTGTAATTTTAGTAGAGATAGGGTGTCACTATGTTGGCCAGGCTGGTCTTGAACTCCTGGTCTCAAGTGATCCTCCCACCTCAGCCTCCCAAAGTGCGGGATTACAGGCATGAGCCACTGCACCCGGCCGTCTTCAGATTTTTCTTTCACTCTTTGTCTATGCCTATGCTCTGCTTCCACCAAACTGTTCCCCAAACAAGCCCTTTGGGTTCTTGTCTATGAGCCTCTGTTCATGGGGTATGCTCAATCTGGAAGGCCCTCTTTGCTATCTCTTCCGTCAAAGTCCTACCCAACCTGAAAACCAGCTCCCCTGCCGCCTCATCCATGGAAACTTCCTGGTCCCCCAACAGCCAGAAGTAAATTCTCTGCACACCTCATCAGCATCTCAGCACATTTTGTCCTTTGGCTATTTGCTAACTTTCTTTCTCTGTTCACTGGAAGTGCCTTGGGGGTGGGCTTGTGGATTCATAGTTGGTGGAGAAGGGAGACGGAAGTGGGCCTGGATCCCAGTGGTGCCTATTCCTCACCATGTGACCTTGGGCACGCTGTCACCGCAGCTTTGTTTCTTTACATTTCCGTAAAATGGAGATTGGTGAGAATTATGCCCTGCATAGAGTAGGCTCACCTTTCCCATGGTACGTGGTAAATGCACATAAGTGTGGCATAGATGACGGGCAGGTCCCCACCCTCGAAAGCTTACAGTCCCCCAGGGGAGGCTGGACATGAGGGTTAGAAGGTGCCAGATGCACTGTATAGACACAAAAAGATATGAATCCCCAGAGGAGGCGGTCATTCAGTGCTGGAGGAGAACCGGGGGCTCAGGTAAGAGGAAGGGGATGGCAGAGGTGAGAAGCCACAGGCAGTTTTGTGGGGGCCTTGAGAAGTCCAACTCACGGAACAACTTTGTCCCTTAGAGAAGGAGACAAATAGATAAAGGGGCAAGGTGGGTCTACAGCCAATGAGAAGGACTAGAGATTAGAGGGCATGGGATCAAGGCTCTCTTGCCGTGCCCTTAGGGGCTTCTGAGACCTCCAGCCCACTGCACAGCGGGACCTTCTGGAAGCAACAAAGTGTTTGGTTTGAGGCCTATAGGAAAATCTGCCCTTTCATTTTTAAAATTTAAATTCTATTTTTAATTTTCTCAGGAATACTCATTCTCTTCTCCTGTTTCCTATAATCAAGTGCTACCTGTCCTTCAAATGCTATTCATTCATTCATTCATTCATTCACTCATTCATTCATTCATGTAGCCAGTGAATCAACCATTTCCTGAGCAGTGCTCTGCTCCAGGTCCCATGCGCTGGCACTGGAAATTCTCTGGAAAGCAAGAATTCCTAGCCCAATGTGAGAAACAGAAGTACCCGGCCAGAGGAGCCCTAAGTGAGCATGAGAGGGGATGTTGAGTGCCTTCCCTAATGCACCGTTTATCTCCTATTGTAACTTCCAGGGCCTCTCTCTCTCTCTCTTTTTTTTTTTTTTTGAAACAAAGTCTCACTTTGTCACCCAGGTTGGAGTGGTAAGGGGCAAAATCTCAGCTCACTGTAACCTCTGCCTTGCGCTTTCAAGCGATTCTTATGTCTCAGCCTCCCAAGTAGCTGAGATTACAGGCATGCACCACTATGCCCAGCTAATTTTTGTATTTTTAGTAGAGATGGAGTTTCACCATGTTGGCCAGGCTGGTCTCGAACTCCTGAACTCAGGTGATCAGTCCACCTCAGCCTACCAAAGTGCCGGCATTACAGGTGTAAGCCACTGCATCCGGTCTCTCTCTCTCTCTTTTGAGACAGAGTCTCACTCTGTCGTCTAGGCGGGAGTGCAGTGGCGCAATCTTGGCTCACTGCAGCCTCCACCTTCAGCCTCCACAGTAGCTGAGACTACAGGCACACACCACCGTGCCCAGCTAATTTTTGTATTTTTAATAGAGATGGGGTTTCACCATGTTGGCAAGGATAGTCTTGATCTCTTGACCTTGTGATCTGCCTACCTCAGCCTTCCAAAGTGCTGGGATTACAGGCGTGAGCCACTGCGCCCGGCCCTTTCTCTGTTTTTAAGTCAGGGTCAGACTTTATTGCTCAGGTTGGAGTGCAGTGATGCGATCCCAGCTCAATGCAGCCTCAACCTCACAGGTGCAAGTGATCCTCGGCTCCCCCCACCCCACCCCGCCCCTGCTCCCAGGGGTCTCACTATGTTGCCCAGGCTGGTCTCCAACTCCCAGGCTCAAGGGATCCTCCTACCTCGCCCTCTCGAAGTCCTGGGATTACAGGCAGGAGTCACCCTGCCTGGCCAGGTCTCCCTCTTTTGCATTAGTTTCCTGTGTTTCTAGGAAATTGACATCCAGGTCCCCAACCTCCATTTGCTTTCTTTCCTATGATCCATCTTCAGGAGAATTGACACTAATATCCAGGTGCTGCTTCTTTCCCACCTCCCTCCTCACACTTTGCAAAGGAATTTTACCCTAGAGCATTGGGGGTTGTGGGCTGGAGAGGGAATAAAAACCTCCAGGGCACCAATCAAAGTGAAGGGCTCTAATGACAAGGTAACAAGGAGCTCTGCATACCTGGCAGTTGCCAGATCTTTGCTTTCAACAAAGGGGAAGGAGGTTCTAATTCAGTTGTCATTAAAAATAACTTTGGGTGATAGGTCATTATGTGATTTTTAGCTTGTAACCCAGAAGGAATTCAAATAATTAAGTGACATTGGGTGGCTCATGCCTATAATCCCAGTACTTTGGGAGGCTGAGTGAGTGGATCACTTGAGGTCAGGAGTTTGAGACCAGCCTGGCCAACTTGGTGAAAATTTGTCTCTACAAAAAATACGAAAAAAATAGCCAGGCATGGTGCCACATGCCTGTAATCCTAGCTACTCAGGAGGCTGAGGTTGGAGGATTGCTTGAACCCAGGAGGTAGAGGTTGCAGTGAGCTGAGATTGTGCCACTGCACTCCAACCTGGGGAAGACCCTGTCTCAAAAAAAATAATAAATAAAATAAAAAGAACAGTTATAAACTTGAGGTATATTGGCCAGGTGCTGTGGTTCACGCCTGTAATCTCAGCACTTTGGGAAGCCAATCACCTGAGGTAGAGGGTTCGAGACCAACCTGACCAACATGGAGAAACACT
>CAUYQU010085523.1:0-27879 GCA_963574635.1 Cheracebus regulus
TTGTTAGGTCCTGTGCTTGTTCTTGTGATTGCTGTTTGCAAAGCTAATAGGATTACTGCCTCTCTGGTGCCTTGTATAGATTATTAACTTTTTAACTATAGGTTTCCTCACCCCGATAATAAGACCCACCTGTTAATGAGACCCACCTGCTTGACTTGATTGTACCCGATTAAGGTATCTGGTTCTATTATTCTTATCTGCTGCCTGAGCTTGTATCCCAAGGACTTTCTGTTCCCTTTCATGTATAAGACAATGGTATTTGTTTCTGTAATTACTAGGGTATTCGTTTCTGTAATTACTGTAGGCAAAAAATATATATACTAACTATGTGCACAATAAAGTTGCTGTTTAAGCATTGCTTATTCAGTCCTCCAGACCCCGCTTGTCTGTCTACTCTTTCTCCCGTGCACTCCCCTATTCAGGTTGGGACCCTCTTGCTGGCCAAGAGTTCCCGGCAGACTTGCCGGCCTCTCGGGAACCCAGATTTCTTCAAAGCCAATGTCAGCACTGAGTTAGGCAATTTTACTTTCACACATCTGTGTTGCCTCAGGAGCCACCTTGACATACACATGTCAAGAGAATTATTGATTCTAGATCTGATGATGTCTCGACTCCACTTTCACCATACAAAGCAGAGATCAAAGGTGTCACTCACTGTTATAATTTTCTGCCTTAGCTATTAAATAACTGTCTAGTCATTCATGTGTAGAGCCTCTTGTTTTCCAAGTGATGTGGTGATACATCTTGAACAGGATTTATTATCAATCAGTTAGGCATGTGGAAAAACAAATTCAGTGGAGAGTATTCAACACATTGGGGTAAAGTTCTTCAGAGATGATAAATGACTATTTCAATGTCAATCTTTCTTTAGGTCCACTATTTGGAAATGACCTCAATGTACAAGACTCTTAAGAAGTGTTTTCTCCCTTCTTAGGTAATGGTGCTTCTAAAGAAATAGTTCTTTGAATCTCATCTTCCTTGATACTAAATACTATGGTAAACCCAGGGTGAGAGGGTTATAGGTAATTACCATAGATTGACCATATACTTTATTCTCTTCTTAATCTATTCTGCTTCCACAGAGGCTAGTCCCATAGTTTCACTATCCCTGTGTATAAGTCCATATAAATAAATTTTGAATTTGTGTATTAAATTCTGATTACCCACTTAAGTGCCAGACTTCAAAATTCAAGTGCTTACTGAACATATTCATTCACATCTCCCAGAGACACCTTTGTCTGAACATTCCCACAGCTGGACATGCCATTCTTTCCCGACGTGGCTTCTCTTTCAGTTTCTCCTATCTTGGTTAAGTTATTCAAACCAGAAACAACTCATCTTGGGCTCTTTCTTCTCACTCACATCCAATATTAAAGGCCTTGTAAAGTTTATGGATTTATTCTTCAAATTTGGATCTCTCTCTCCATTTCTACTTCTACTACTATGTTTCAGAGCCCCCATTCTTAAAGTTCCCTATAATTCTTTAGCAATGTCTCTTACTACATGTTTTGGTAATTAAAAAAAAATCAATTTCCCCCATTGGACTTTAAGCTTTAAGATAAAATTTTAAAATGTCTGACTTATTCATAGGTATGGTCTCATCTAAGAGTTGGTTGCCTCAGAGTGTGCATTTGATAAATATTTGTTAAAAGAACACTTCACTAAATAATTTGACTAGAATTATTGTTACTGGCCACTAAAAAAATATTGATCATATGCCAACTGTATTCCATACCATGTTCTATGGACTAAATAGAGAAAAATGAGCAAGACAATGTTCCCATTTTATTGCATTCACATGAATACATAAATCATAAATGAAAGTAATTAAAAATCTCTACCCTGAAATTAAAGCATTCCAATAATTTAGGGCTATAAATGAGAGTGCCCACACTTGTATCAGTTAATGTGGGTTGTTTTAACAAAGTCAGACATTTATAATGGCTCAGATATCATAGAAAATTATTTTTCATTCATGAAAATTATAAAATTGTTGTTCCTGATTAGTAGGAAACTCTTCTCCACATGCTAACCTAGATGCTTAGAATGCTTCTATTATATGGCTGTGATCATCTCCAACATGACTACGTTAAAATGACTGTGATCATAACCATCCAGTTAGTGGCATTGGAAAGCATATGGAGGATTACCTTTAGGAGATTTTTCTAGGTTTAGCCTGGTGGTGTCACCCCATACTTGTGCTTGCATTCCATTAGTTAGAAACCAGTGATATGGTCATGCCTAACTGCTAGAGTCATTGGCAACAAAGAGTAGCTGAGTGCCCAGAAAACAGAGAAGTGTCTTATTGGGTCTCATTGTAGATATTGAGAGTGTCTGGGTAGTCCTCTTGTCTCACTTTGTGTTCCTTACAGCATCATCTATATGTGAAGCCATAAAATAGGAAATACATTGTTAGGAGGACAATCCTGATCTAGTCACTAATATCATTGAGTGAATCTGCTGCTAATGGAACACATTCCAAGCCAGAGGAGATTTCTAGTGGTGCAATACATGGATTTACTTTCTTATATTTGAATCTACATTTTTACAAATATTTCAGACAAAAACACAGAAAGGGAGATTTTCAAGGCCATGCATTATAAAACACTCAGAAGATGATCAATATGGAGATATTTACAATATAAATGTATTTCAAAAGATTCAAAGTCTAGGATAAATTTAATTGGAGTAGGACTTCATTAACTTTATTTAAATATTTCTTTAAAAGATATATGTCTACCTATTTATTTACTTGTTAGTCATGGCAGTAAGCCTTAGACATTGTTTTAATGAGCCTTTGTGCCAACCTTCAGGATTTCTTTTTAGTACATATCCATATGGGAAGGAAGAAGAAGAAAAGTATATGAACTAGAATGAATAAGAAATAGAATAATCAATGCTAAAAACAAGGTGCACACTAAATGATTTCATAGCATAAACATTGCTTTCACAAACATATGAGGAAGAGTTTTCACAGAGGTTTATGTGCAAAAATCTCCCACTTTGAGTTTTCCCACCTTTTGGACCAAACCAATGTATTTCTTAAATGTATTTGATTGATATCTCAACCACATCAGACACATGTTCTTAGGACATCCTGAGGGCTGTGACATGGGCCATGGTCACTCATATTTGATCCAGAATAAATCTGTTCAAATATTTTACAGAGTTTTACTCTATTCATTGAAAATAATTTGGTGCTTATACACGTGGAACATCAGATAAGACTCAGAACCCCCAAGGAGTTGCCCAAACTGGAGCTACATAGCAGCAGGGCCCATTGAAGTCTACTCTACTTCAAGCTTCTCCTCTGGTGGAACTGGTAAGTCATCCTGAGCCCTGAAATTCATTTAGTTTAATGGTCTTTGATTTATTCATAGCTGGTTTTTCCCCTAGAAAGTTGTTTAAGGATTTTAAATCTAGTTTGGAGATGCTTGCTAAAGGATCCTCTCTATTGCTTTGTCTCCCAAAATCAATCTTAATTCAGTTTGTCTGAACATTTGTATGAGGAACTGAATTGTTAATTTCACTGGTTAATGGGAAACTAAGTTTTCTGAACTCTGAAGAGAAAGGGCATTTGCTCCTCCCAGTCAAAAGGCACCCCTGGGTGACTGGAGCCCTCATAGAAGTGTCTGGGGGGTTGACCCCTTGTGACACACAGTGGTCCTGCATGAAAATCTCCAACCAAAATTAATTTTTTAAAAATGGCTAGTCCAGGAAATGCTTATCAGGCTGGTCACCCAGTGTTTGGAGCCCTGTCAGAGGTCATAAACCTCTAGAGAGAGAAACTGAGACATGCACAAGAGTAGACATGACTCAGTGGTGATACACTGTTGAGTCCTGCCCACGAGCAGTACAAATTAATCCACCACATAAAAACACTAGGCCACAGCTCAGTTTCTCCTTAAAAAAAATAAATGAATAAAAGCAGGAAACAAATAATCAAGAATGAGTAGAAAACTAAAAGGAAAACCCTATTTCGAGCACTTTTTATGTTTTACGGAATCTCTACTTGCCAGAGTTTATGTGAAATGGAAGTAATAAGGTCTTTGTGCACATTTACATTAAGAAGAAAGAGCTCTAAGGTTGAACCACAAACTTATAGAATTCCTAGGTTCTATTTTCTTTTCTGCCTGATTTAAATCTCCTGTTACTTTTCTTTCTTTTTTTGCTATCAATCTTTTTAATTTTTTATTTGTTTTTTATTTATATATATATATATATATATATATATATATATATATATATTTTATTGTACTTTAGGTTTTGGGGTACCTATGCAGATCATGCAGGATTGTTGTGTAGGTACATACATGGCAATGTGGTTTGCTGCCTCCATCCCCCTGTCACCTATATCTGGCATTTCTCCCCATGTTATCCGTCCCCAACCTCCCTACCCCCCACTGTCCCTCCCCTAGTTCCCCATCAACAGACCCCAGTATGTGATGCTCCCTTCCCTGTAATGTGTTCTCATTGTTCAACACCAGCCTATGAGTGAGAACATGTGGTGTTTGATTTTCTGTTCTTGTGTCAGTTTGCTGAGAATGATGGTTTCCAGATTCATCTATGTCCCTACAAAAGGACATAAACTCATCAATTTTTAGGCTGCATAGTATTCCATAGTGTATATGTGCCACATTTTCCTTGTCCAATATATCATTGATGGGCATTTGGGTTGGTTCCAGGTCTTTGCTATTGTAAACAGTACTGAGATAAAAACCACAATTTGGATCAAAAAGGTTTTTTTTATTTCTTTTTTTTTTTTACAAGCTGGCAAATTTGTATTCATCTCAAGGCTAAAGCACTGAAGCAATAGCTATGGGAATTTTATGTGCTTATGTGGGTCTGTATATGTGTGTGTACATATTTAAAGGCCTTTATAATAGAATTCTATAATTTATGTTCAATTGACAATTAAGTCTGTATTAATTTTCCTGTAGCACAGCAGACTTTCTCTTCATACCTTATGATGTAAATTTTGCTATCTGATTTTTCACCAGAGTTTCCTTCAATATGCAAATTTAAGGCTATTTAGCTGACAACTGCCTAGGGTAAGACAGAAAAAAAGGAGGTCTTTATGAATCTATAAGATGTATTTCTATCATCATAACCAATATGTCTATATATTATGTGTTGTGTTCACAATGTTTCACTACTAGAAATACATAAAGAGTTCTAATTAATTGGCTTAAATCTAATATTTAAAAGACTAGTCAAATGCTTTTTTAAGTTCATGTGATTTAAGTAAAACCTTTAACAAATAAGCTGGCTTTAAAATTATTGATAAAATAATATTAGCAATGCCTTAAGAATTGTTAACATTTTGTTTACATTTATTAGTCAAGTGGTTTCATGTTTATTTCCACAAAATACTACAAGATTTACCTGAAGGGTTACAAACTATAAAACCCAGCCCAAGACAGAATGATCTTTGCTTGTGCATGCTTATAAAATATCATTTGACTTAATGAAAACAGCTAAATTCTGAGTTATTGGTGTAAATAACCTAAAATTAACCATCAGTTTTATTACATAAGTAAATACCCAAAAAGTACAGCTATGAAAATAGCTCATAGAAAAATAACTTTAAATATTGGCTACTATAGTTTTTATAAATAGTCTAGGTAAACCATTAAATTAATCAGACAAATGTAATAAGTACTTGTAAACAAACATCATAATTTAGGATATAAGGTTATTATTTGATATTAAGTACCTGGGTAATTTCCAATTTAAAAATTATAAGAAAACTTTTTTTAATGTATCTATTAAAGGTAAATATCTTTGTCTAATTCAAAACTTATTTAAGGGTTATATATAAAACAAGGTAAGGGAATCAGGAAATAAGAGATGTAAAGAAAAATTAAATATGTAGAAACGTATTTTATGTAAAGAAACTAAAAAGGAAAGTAATTTTATATTAAAAAGCATCTTGTGTAGTGAATTTTTGTCCTGAAATAAAATAACTGGGTTGTTCAAGAAAGAGGAATATTTAAGACAAAAGAATGTCTAAGCACATTGTAAATGGTTTATATAAATCATAATAAGATTAGTAAAAAACAAATTTTATTTTTTTTAAATTGTAATTTAAGTTCTGGGATATATGTGCAGAACATGCAGGTTTATTACACAGGCATACATGTGCCATGGTGGTTTGCTGCACCTATTGACCCATCCTCTAGTTTCCCTCCCTTCTCACACCATCTCTAAAAGGTCCTGCTGTGTCTTGTTTTCCTCCCTGTGTCCATGTGTTCTCATTGTTGAACTCTCACTCATTAGTGAGAACATGCAGTGTTTGGTTTTGTGTTCCTGTGTTAGTTTACTGAGGATGATGGCTTCAAGCTTCATTCATGTTCCTGCAAAGGACATGATCTCATTCCGTTTTATGGCTGCAAAATATCCATAGTGTATATGTATCACATTTTCTTTATCCAGTCTATCATTGATGGGCATTTGGATTGATTTCATGTCTTTGCTATTGTAAATAGTGCTGCAATAAACATAAATCTGCATGTGTCTTTATAGTAGGATAATTTATATCTCTTTGGACATATGTTCAGTAATGGGATTGCTGGATCAAATTGTATTTCTGGTTCTAGATCTTTGAGGAATTGCCACTTTGTCTTCAACAATGGTTGAATTAATGTACATTCCCACCGTTTAAAAATGTTTAAATTTCTCCACAGCCTTACCAGCATCTATTGTTTCTTGACTTTTAATAATCACTGTTCTGACTGAAGTGAGATGGTATCTCATTGTGCTTTTGAATTGCATTTCTCTAATGACCAGTGATGTTGAGCTTTTTTTAAATGTTTGTTGGCTGCATAAATGTCTTCTTTTGACAAGTCTCTGTTCATATCCTTTGCCCACTTATGGCTTTTTTTTCTTGTAAATTTGTTTAAGTTGCTTGTAGATTTTGGATATTGAACCTTTGTCAGATGGATAGATTGCAAAAATTTTCTCCCATTCTGTAGATTGCCTGTTCACTCTCATGATGGATACTTTCTTTTTCTGTGCAGAAGCTCTTTAGTTTATGAGACCCCATTTGTCAAATTTGGCTTTTGTTGCAATAGCTTTTGGTGTTTTAGTCTTGAAGTTTTTGCCCATGCTTATGTCCTGAATTGCCTAGGTTTTCTTCTAGGGTTTTTATGGTTTGAGGTTTTATATTTAAGTCTTTAACTCATCTTGAGTTAATTTTGTATAACATGTAAAGAAAAGGTCCCGTTTCAGTTTTCTGCATATAGCTAGCCAGTTTTCCCAGTACCATTTATTGAATCCAAAATCCTTTCTCCATTACTTGTTTTTTGTCAGATTTGTTGAAGATCAGATGGCTATAGATGTGTGGTATTATTTCTGAGGTATCTCTTCTGTTCTATTGGTCTATGTGTCTGTTTTGGTACCAGTAACATGCTGTTTTAATTACTGTAGCCTTGTAGTATAGTTTAAAGTCAGGTAGCATGATACTTCCAGCTTTTTTGTTTTGGTTAGAACTGTCTTGGCTATATGGGCTCTTCTTTGGTTCCATATGAAATATGAAGTAGTTTTTCTAATTCTGTGAAGAATGTCAATGGTAGTTTGATGGGAATAACATTGAATTTATCAATTAGAAGATCAAATGTTTCCCCATTTGCTGTGTCCTCTCTTATTTAAAAAGGAATTTTTAAAGAGGTTGTATAATTCAGTTGGCCATGATTAAGAAGAAATTATAATAGTCTTTCTAGAAATGGATCTTTGATATTAAAAATAGGCTAATACAATACTAAATAATTAGTTAAAACAAGATATTTTTACAAATACTTGACTTGCTTTAAATGCAAAAAGTTTTTAATTTTTAAAATTATATAATTTGTCTCTTTAACATTTTTCAGATTGACAGCTCAGAAGTTAAATTCTTTCTCTTATAAAAAGACATTAAATGATGACTCTCTCCTTCACTTTCACTGGCTCTTGTAACTTTTATTATCTAAAGCAAGTGAGATAATTTTTTTTTAGCAGGCAAATAAAATCACTTTTTGACCTGTCTCTTTATTCTGCATGCCTGTTATATCTTTATATCTGTCATGTGGAAGTAATACTTTACTACCAAATTATATCAAAGAGCTCTAATCAAGTAACTTAAATAATGTAAGTGTTTATCAGATTGGTAGAAGCTAGCTAAGATCCTTTTTAATTCACATGACCTTGGTAATCTTTGGTAAAATAAATTTGGCAAATTTAATCTCAAAACTCTCACCAGTAATTTAAAATCTTAAAGTCATGTTAAAACCTCAGATTATTTATTTCACTGGAAATTTAGGCTACTAAAAGGTAAAATAGTAAGAGCCTAAGATATGCTTCTCGTGAAATTTTATAGAACACAAGGATGTCAATTTTCAAACAAAAATGTGAGTTAATTTTGGGATAAAAAAACTAACTGTTGCTTTATTGTGAAGGAAATTATACACATAAAATAAAATGGGTTAAAAAAAAAAGCTAGGGCAACAAAAGTTGACTTTGAGCCCTGTGGTTACCAAGAAAATAGTTGATATGGGGGAAGAGTAAAACCAAGTAACCATTAAAAGCCAGAGGGTGTAATATAAAGGAATTGTTTCATTCTGTAGATTGGTATCATACAGCATCTAAAAAAAAACAAACAAACAACAACAACAACAACAAAAAAAAAACTCTACTATAGTGGATTGTAAAATAACCATTTTAAAGACAAAATTTTTAATTTTAAATAATACAGAATTTAAGAGCTCGTTTGTATTAATGCTGGACCCACAGCTCATTACTGAACAATCACTAAGTATATGTGTTCCAAATATACAGGGTGTTACACTTGAGAAGGCAATCAGCCTAGTGGGTTGGAAAATGCCCTTGTAAAGTCTGTTTTCCTTGAGAAGGGTTGTATAGGTCCAACTCACTCTATAAAATACCAGATGAAGCAGTTAATATGATTCATACCCAGACCATCCTGGACTGGGTTTATATCCTCCCACCAAATACGCCTATTACCCAGGTCATGGTAAATTTGGGAATTCATGAAGCCCCTTTTACATGGATGCCCCTCCCACAGAACCACAGGACTGTTTAAGAAACCTTATCAAATTTGCTGTCCCTCATAGGTCTTACAGATGCAACTCCCTGCTGGGAACCCTAACCCTTTTCACCAGATGAGGTAAAATGGTCTGTGGGTAAAAAAGAGTTCCGGAGACCAGAACATAAAAACATACAGGTTAACAGAATTATAAAATTTAAGATGTTTAAAGAAGGTTTATGTAAGGTAGTTGTAACCCCTTTTGAGGGACTGTGTTAGAGCGGCTTCCCAAGTCAGCTAGGGGCTTTGTTTTCAGCGCAGGACTTCTTCCACCTCTGGCTGGCTAGGGGCTTTGTCTCCAGTTTTCCTACCTCTGGCTCTCAGGGGCTTTGTTTAAGGGCAGGTACTTTTCCCCCTCTGGTCCCTGGAGGGGAGGGTCCTTGACACAGGGTTTGAAAACAGTAATCAATCCGGTAAAGGATTCAAAGATTAATTAATCCAGAGAAAGTTTAAGAGAATCCCTCTCATTGGACGAGAAAAAGAATGGGGAGGGAGTAACTCAAGGATATAATCTCCAGTCTCCCAAGCCTGCACAGGCGACCCCGCTAGGTCCCCTTATTGGTGTGGAAGCTGTCCTTTTGCTCTGCCTAATAAACTGCACTACCACACACTCTTTGGGTCCATGAGTCCTACCTGAGCTGTAACACTGCAACACTGAGGTCCCGTTTCCTATTCTTCAGGGTTGGGAGGCCAAGAACCTAAGTTGCTATAATTTTCTGTTTAATAATAATTTTTAAAAGCTGCTAGAGAAATTGTTTCCCGAAAATGTGTAACCCCTAATACTAGATTTCAGCCCTAACTTATTTGAGTGCAAATTAAATCATTATTTATTGGCTACAATAATCTTCTAGAAAGTACCAGATTAAAAATTTTCTTCATATTTTTAGTTGGTGCCCTAATGGAATAGGTTCATTTTTCTGTTCTGACATATGAATAATCTTATAATTGTCAAACTGTAAATGTTATTTAACTCTCCATGTTTTACTTTGAATGAAATCAAAATTATGGTGTTCTTAAGACTAGAGATATGAACTAGTCAACTATAGATTTCATCTGTATGCATCCAGGATTTTTCAGTTTCTTTATTCCTATCTTTTAATGTCAAAAACCACATACTGTCAATACTTAAGATTGTGGCTTCTGTGAATTGTATAGGTGGTTGATAGATATTTGTTTTGAGGACTAAACTCTGATTTTTTTATCTTGCCCAAATTCCTATCTAAAGGGTCTGTGAAGTTATACCCTACAAACCACAAATTCTCAAGTGGATTTTCTTAAACTCGAATATTGTGACTTACTTTTATATTTTACTCTGACGTAACATTATGTGACAAAGAGGAAAGTCAAAATATTTTACCCAAAAATATGTTTATTTGCCACATTTTGAAGTGGCCCTGTGAAGCTGTTCTTTGTGGGTGAAAATTTGCATCTGCAAAGAATCTCCATTAACATAGATAGATAGATTTTTCCCAGGCCCTCCCAATTCTGAGAAAATTGACTAAGAGTCTGGCAACTTTTAAAGGTCAAAATAGGAAACACTTGTCATCTATTGTCTCTAAAAACCAGCCATTATAAGACTTCCCACCATTTTTTATCTTAAGCTGAACATTTTCTTTCTATCAGTCCTATGTCTTTAGACAATCTCAACCAATTGTCAACCGGAAAACTTTAAAATTTACCTATAGCCTGGAAGCCACTCACTTTGAGATGTGCCAACTTTCTGGACCAAACAATTGTATTTCTTAAACGTATTTGATTGAGGTCTCAAGCCTCCCTAAAATGTATAAAACCAAGCTTTACCCCAATCACCTCAGGCACATGTTCTCAGGACCTCCTGTGTCACGGGACATGGTCATTCATATTTGGTTCACAATAAATCTGTTCAAGTATTTTATAGAGTTTGACTCTTTTTCTCTTTTTGTTGACAGTTCTATATTCAAACTTAAGTCTTTGATGCTTAGATGTTGTTAGAATTTTAGGGTTAGAAACTATAAGAATTTTTGAAAAGATTGTGACTGGGAAGTATGTGTGGATGAGCATGTGAATTAATGACAGAGCAAACACATTAATAAATATGGAATACAAGTTATGAGGAGAATGTGGTTCACTTGGCAATTGGTAGTAGTAAGAAGCTATGAAAGGAAAATAAATCTTGGGGCCCCCAAGTCACTAAGTTAAAGAAAAATGTTAAGCTGAGAACTGCTTAGGGCCAACCTGCCTCCCATTCTATTCTATGTCACCCCTCTTCTCGCTGAAATACATTCATTTTGATTGCCTCTTTTGGGAAAGCTAATCAAAAACTCAAAAGAATGTAATTTTGTCTTTCACCTGTTACAAGGGAGCCCCTTCCCCACTTGGAGTTTTCCTGCCTTTGCTTCATGTTATCCTGCCTTTTCAGACTGAACTAATGTATTTCTTACATATATTGATTGATGTCTCATGTTTCCCTAAAATGTATAAAAGAAAGCTGTGCCCCAACCACCTTGGACACATCATCAGGATTTCCTGAGTCTATGTCATGGGCACACATCCTTGACCTTGGCAAATAAACTCTGTAAATTAACTGAAATCTGTTTCAAATTTTCAGGGTTCAAATTTTGGTAACCATGTGGGGACTCTGAGTGGAAATGCCCTGACCTCTGATAAATCTCTTATCTGTTCTTGGTACCAGCATGAGCTAACTTTATGGCACAAACAACTGGACAATTTGCTGAGGTCTGACAGCACCCCCTCCAGGGAGTTCCTGATCTCCCAAAATTTGGTTGAGACCTAATGTTTATTTTGCTGTACAACTCCCCCCACCTTTTTTTTTTTTTTTGAGTTTTACTGGCTTTCAACAAAGAATGTAAATCTTTCTGCTTCCATGATGACGGAATCAGGTAACTCCTTTATGCAGTTTGAGGTTACTTCCAACGGATAAGTTTTGGTTGTTTTTTCCTGCTTTTAGAATTATGGAGAGAGCAGTCTATTGCCTGAGACGCATCGCTAGGTAAAAAACTGGTTTGGGATTCTGTCTTGTAAATGCTTTTTAAACAACTAAAGTTAACATTAACAACTAGCTGATGTGAATTTCTGCTTACACTTAGAGCACTAAGAAATCGTATAATTTGCACGATCATTGTTAGATTTGCTTAACTGCTTTTATTATTTCTGTCTTCTTGGGGTTTTATTGTATTTCCATTCTTTCCCTTATGGGATTTGACCAACTTCAAACCTTCTAGCCCATGAGTATGGAATCTTCCACTCCAAAGAAATAAGAGAAGCATTTTGTCGTAGTTGAATACAGTAATGAGATTTAAAAAGATTTTTTTTAAGGACCTCAATGGCTAAAAGTGAGTTTAATTCAAAGGTTAACATGCAGGATGTGTGTATGTATGTATGTGTGCATGCGTGAATGCTTGTATTAAAAAGGCCTACATGTTTTTCTGTTTCTGTTTTTGTTTTCAATTGTTGGTTATTCTCTCTGAGATCTTATCTTTTTTATGCAAAAGTGCTTTTTTCTGTCTTCTCAGTTTACTGAATTCTGTTTTCACCAGAGTTTTTGACTAAAATAGTTTTTGCAACAGAGGCTACTCTTGGGTTTTTAAAGAAGCATGCAGTTTAGACACTCAGAAATGGCTTTGTTTAAAAAAAAATGAGGGCACTATAAAAGCATCTCCCTGTATTACCAACAGACTTTTATATTTTGCTATTTAATTTTCAACTGAATTGTTTCCTTTCATATGTAAATTTAAGGCTATTTAGCTAATAACTGCATAGGTTTGTAAAACAGGTTATCAAGAATCAAAAATTCTATGATAGGAAAAAAAAGAAGTCTTCATAAATTGATAAAATGTACTTCCATCAGCATGCCTAATATGTCAATGTATGTATGTGTTGTGTACATGTTTCACTACTGAAAATACAAATTAATTGGATTAAAGAAAAATAAAATCATTTAAATTAAATATGTTATCAGGAAAAAAGGAAAGAATAGTCAAATGCTTTTTCAACTTTATGTAACTTAAGTAAAATCTTTAATAAATAAGCAAGCTTTAAAATTATTGGTAAAGTAAATCTTAAAGCTTTGACTTTAAGAATTGTCAGCATACATTTTTGGTTTGCATTTATTAATCAGTAAATTTCATACTTCTCCCTGCCATATACTAGAATGTATAAAAAATTGGCATAGAGGTTACAAAACTATAAACTAAGTTCAAAACTTTTAATAAGTAAGACACTAATATTGGTTTAATAAAAATAGTTGCATCTTAAATTTAGTAATATTACCATGACTTCTAATCTTGTGGCTTCAGGCAGTCTTGTCCACAGGCAGTAAAAAGATTTATTTTGGGAAAGAGCTGTTATCACTTTTGTTTCAAAACTAAACTATAAATTAAGCTGCTCCTAAAGTCCAGGAATGAACAAGGAAAGCTTGGAGGTTAGAAGCAAGTTGGAGTCAGTTAGGTTATATCTTTTTCATTACCTCAGTTATATTTTTGCAAATGGTGGTTCCATAACTTTAAATGATGACTATCACAGTTTTCATAAATAATCTTGGTAAACAATTAAAATAAAATAATTAGGTAAATGTAATAAGATAAATACTTGTAGGCAAACTTTTCTTAATTTAGAATATAAAGTTATATTAAATTAAATAATAGATATTTCATTATTAGGGTATTTTCCAATAAATATATATTGTAGGAAAACCAAGTGTGTTCTTTCTAAAAAAAAAAAAAGTTGAACAAGTTTTGTCTAATTCAAGCTTATATAGGGGTTATGTATAAAACAAGGTAAAAGAAACCAACAAATAAAAAGAGATGTAAAGAAAGTTATAAAAATAAAGAGGGTTTTTTTTTGTGGTAAGAAAGCTTAAAGGGTAATAATTTTCTATGAGAATCTTATATTATTAAATTTAGCCCTAAAATAAAATGACCAGATGTTTAAGAAGGAGGGATATTCAGGACAAACTAGAAAGTACAAGTTTGATATGAATGGTCAATACAAGCCACAATAAGAGGATTTATAAGAAAAAACCAAAAATGTTAATATAATCATGGTATTGCATTATTATGAAGTTTTGGTTTTCTTTGAAAAAAAAATGGAGATTATTTTCTTTTTTGTTAAGGTTATTACATCCATGTATTTTTCGATATGTGATTTTTAAAGTATTTGCGACATTGAGATATTGGGCTTTGACTCTTGGGTCTAAAAAGGACCCCAAGTCATATGAAATCTGAAAAACTGACAACAATTAGAGCCCCACCCTCAGGCCATGTAGAAGATGCCAATAAAAATAAACTGCATTCTTGAGACACAGGGCCAGAAATTAAAGCCATTCAACTCCTCACGGAAAAGGTGGATGCATAAGATTACAAGGGATGCTTTTGAAAGATAAAATAAATTCAGTTTCTCTATAACTTAATCATTAATGTCAAAGACACACTGATGCAAGACCAGCATATGAACCTCTGTGTCAGATTAACAAGGTTTTCTTGAAGGAGAAGGAGAAGGCGATTTTGTAATCAGCTATAAAACTCTAACAATTGCTCTTGAGTGCAGGTTTCTGATATCTTTGGAGATTGTGACATGAGAATCGAGGAAAATCCTTCAGGACTCATGAATAGCTAAAATGTTCCTGAGTATCAAGCAGAACAGGAATTAACTGCATGGGCTGAATTAATAGTCTTTTAACTTTTTTGCTTAAAATGTTTGCTGATTCATGTTTTGTTTTTCAGAGTCTTAAAACCTTTTGGTTTTTTTTGAGCTATTGACAGCTTTTAACAATTTAGTATATTCCTATGAAAAAAATTAGAGCATATTTGTTTTTCTCTACCTGATTTATCCAGAAATTGGAAACTATTTGTGAGTATTCTTAACTTATGGCAATACAGTTATTTACATAAGTACAGTGAGAATCTGTTTTCATTTGTAACAAGACACAACTGGAGGAACTGGTTATTTTACCAAGGCTTTCACTGGGATGGTGTGCTTTCCTTTAAGGAATCAAACTTGACTTCAGGAGCCAATAAGCCCTTTGCCCACACTGTCCCTGTACAGGGTCCCTAACTTGTGGTAAGTAAAGAATGTCACTTTCAGACAGGTCCAGGAGCCCCAAGTGTATCTTAGAACTTCAAGAAAAGATGATCACCCAACTCATAGATATTTGATGGCACATGTCTATGGCTGGGATCAGCTTTAAAATGTCTTATCTGAAATTCCTGCTATGTAACAAAGTTCCATCAAAGCCAGTTAAAAAACCTATGTAAAAAATAATTATTCTTGCTACATTGTATACAAATAAATAAGCCAAATATAATAAAGCAAACCAGTCCTACTAAGATTTGTCTTTAACAAAAATAGGAAACTGGGAGAGGAAAATTATGTATCAAAAACTAAAGTATCCTTGTTAGATTAATCTTTCCTAATGTTTTTCAATTTTTATTATTTCTACAGTTTGGACTGAATTCTAATTTTTTCTTGGCTATAAGTCTTCAAAATAATGTTTTCTGTTGTTTTTCTTTCTTTCTTTCTTTCTTTTAGCTTATTTCTAATTGAAAGTCACTAGAAACTAAGCTGTACTTTCTTAAAGCCCTGTGAACCAAAACTAGAAAACTTACACTTCAGAAGAAAATAACAACCACCTATTTATATACACAAGCCACTTTCATAACCATCTACTTATGAACAGACTTCAGAGTCATGTGAACCATATGTATTTTCGAGGAGTGTTCTTTTGTTTTTTTTGTTGTTGTTTTTCCTCCCTTCTTCCCCCTATTTTCTCTTCATAGGACATGAGACTGCACAACCTACTAAAAATGAGATTTTGGGACATACTGTGTAGGAATAAACCATCCTAGCCATGACAGATCAGATGAAATCTAGACCAGAGACTCATTTTCTTCTAAAATGCTTTCTCCAAAAGATTTTTTAAAAAGGGTGGGGAATATGAAAGGAAAAATAAATCTTGGGGCTCCCAAATCACTCAGCTAAAAGAAAAAGTCAATCTGGCAGCTGCTTAGGGCCAAATTTCCTCCCATTTTATTCAAAGTCATCCCTCTTCTAACAGAG
Organism: Cheracebus regulus; assembly: GCA_963574635.1. NCBI lineage: Eukaryota > Metazoa > Chordata > Mammalia > Primates > Pitheciidae > Cheracebus > Cheracebus regulus. The sequence goes on from CAUYQU010085523.1 coordinate 16,133, forward strand.
ATAGATGTATATCCAATTGCCTCCTTTTGAAAGGATAATCAGAAACTCAAAAGAATGCAAGTTCATCTTTCATCTGTCTGTTACCAGGAAGGCCACATTCCATTTTGAGTCTTACTGCCTTTGCTTCACATCATTTCATCTTTCAAGACCAAATGAATGTAATTCTTACATATGTTGATTGACATCTCATGTCTCCCTAAAATGTGTAAAATTAAGCCTTCCCTGACCATCTTTGGGCATATGTCATCAGGACTTCCTGAGACTTTGTCACAGGTGGGAGAATCCTTAACCTTGGCCAACTAAACTTTTTGAATTAACTGAAACCTGTCTGAAATTTGAGGGTTTCACAAAGCCAAATCTTATCTTTCCAGAGAACTATGTGGTGGTGTGGTTAAAAGATTCAGTAGAAGCCTCTGGAAATCTATGCTGATAAAATCCAAAAGACTTTCAAGATTATTCTATTGAGAAAGCCTAGGTAGAGAAGGATTTCATTCATTTCTGCTCTTTCACACCAGAGAATGTGATTTCACACAGGATATCTTTGTTTGGGTTATCAATATAGAAATTCATACTGACCCACTAGAGCATGGATACCTGCATTGAACTTCAGATAAGATTTTTGAAGATCAACTCAAGTTTTCCTCCAAATTACACACTCAAATCCCTTTATTCACAGAGACCACATTTACATATATATTCACTGAATTAATAATGATTTGACTCCTGTATGTTACAAAATACTTTTGTGGAACTGTGAGCCATAACAGAGAATTCAATGGAAAATGATTTATGCTGGAGTATATTAGAATCTAACTCCACATAGAAAAGGTCTGCAATGTTGGAATCATTCAGCAGTCCAATTTGCCTAGACATCAAGTATTTATAGAATAGTGAGAGCAAAGGGCAGAGAAGCAGAAAAGCAAGCAAGGCACATTGGGGCCCTACCTTAAAGTTTGTTTTCCCTAGAAGTACAAAGTATATAAAACAGAAATATCCAAATAATTCTAAATGTAAGCTTTGGTGTAAGAACCTTGCTTTTATAGACTGACCCAGCCATTTAGTACTTGGTAAATTAGTTGCATTTATTTAGCAAGGATTGAATGAGTTAATGTATGCAAAATATTTAGCATGACTCAGAGTAAAGAAGGCATTTAATAACTACTATCATTAAAGATGTATCTACTTTGTAATTTAACTCAGTTACTTTCCTTATCAAGATTTAAGTGGAACTTATTTGAATCTTTTCATCTACCATGTTTGACAGTTTTCTAAGGTCTTGCACTTTCATGGTCACCTATGGTCTGACGGTCTTGTCTCTGTTCAAATAGTTAAATTACATATTGTCTATAATGAGATGCTGTCCCTCAGGAGACAGACTGCTTCCACATTGTTCTGACCATGTCCTAAGGTAGAACGAATTTTTTTCCATAATAAAAACCAATGATATCACACAAAAAACTCATTTCCATCTTGAGTGAATTAGGAGACTTTAATATTAGATGGAACTGTTCTTTAAAATACTTTGATCCTAGTCTTCCATATGACATTTGTATATGTCTCTGTAACCCTTTGTAAGTCACTGGTTTCTCAACATCAATCTTGCTGATTTCTGTCTCTTTCTTTTCTTTCACTTTCCTTACCCCTCATTTCCAGATGACTATCAGAAACTCCAATTTATTTATAACTTCCATATTACACCTAGCTCCACATTACACTGTATAAATTCCAGCCACATTGTGGTGCTCTCCTGATGAAAAATAACCATCTACTCCCTTACTCTCACAAAACATTTGCAGAGATACCTGTCTCCATCCTATCTCTTACTTACTTTCTTTAGTTGGAACAAGACTTAGTTAAACCTTTTTGTAACTGAGATAGCCAGAGTTCTAATTAGCCTTTTAATTCATTACTCAATATATTTTATTACCATTACCACTTACTAAAAGTCAATGGTATTAAAAAAAAGTGTTCATGATTATATACAGAGCTATTGCTACTGCTTTTCCCTTATATCTTCCTTTGTATAATATTTATGTGCCTTCATTACAGCTGTGTCAACTATGTAATAATTATTTTTCTCTAATATTTCTTTTCTCCATAAGAACTTTTTTCCCCTAATATTATGCAATTTTTCCTCATCAACCCATTCTAAATTTGTACTTTTGTTCTGTTGTACAATTTTTGTATTTAGTTAACATTTTGTATAAATATTTTTGGTGAATATTGTTTAATTCTAATTAAAATTGCTTTTGAAGTATATAAATTGAGAAGCTATTAATAGAATTACCCTGTAGAGACTGAATATTATATATCCTCTATTACCTCACACACTTGTGGTTCTTCATATATCTTTTGTCTATGAATTATTACCAACCCCTTTATAGATGAGGCCATTGCATTTCAGAGCTTATAATTAACTTAAATCACAGTCCGTAAATACCACTCTTGAGATGCACATTTAAGTATTTATTTTCCATGGTCCAGCTATCCCCTCCAGCCCTTTTACCTTTCTCTTACTCTCTACTAAATTGATGAGCTCTTGAACTCAGGGACTATGACATCCTAATATCTGCACCATATACCATATGCTTGTCAAGTATCAGTAAAAATATACTCAATGAATTTTGAATATATTCACTAAAATACAATGTAGTGTATAGAAAACAGAGTGAATTTCATTTCATGCCTTAGCTGACTTAAAATAAATAGTATTACATGTCTTTCTTGAGGCAAGATACTGTGTTGAGATTTTGATATGGTTTATTCATAGATAATGTTTCTTTACAACATCTCACAGGGGGGCGTCATTTTACTATGACAGTTATCAGACATTTGCAAGAATATTCCTGGTCCAATGACAAGAAAAAAATATTTGAAAGGTGGGCTACAGATGCTTTTTCCACTTAACTACTCTGGATGCTAGACTACTGTAGTCAAAAACATAGAGAGCAGACCTGGACATGTTTATTTTCCAATAAACAGTACCTTCTTTCCAAAAAAGTTTTGAGGTTCCTTGAAGAGTGGATAAATCTGGGAGCCAGATATAATCTGTTATGACCCACAGCCCCTAGAAGACAACCATTTAGTTTCACTCCCATTCTGCTCTGAAGAGAGAATGAGGGGACTCTAATTTGCCTGTATCCTTCATGGCTATCAGATCCAGCAGCAGATTTTGAAAACCCTGAGAAGGATCATTCAATGCTTACATATGTATATTGCTATACTTATTGCAGGCACAAGTACTTTTTGCTTTTGTCATTTATTTTGCTATATTTGTTGTGGTTTTTCTGGTTTAAGAGTCTACATCAAAAAAAGATTCACAGACTTTCTCTTTTAAGGTCTGATTTTCATTTGAGCTTCCAGATGGTAGGGCACAGATGCTCATCACTGAGTGACATTGATGAGATGTGTTTATCTCTTCCTAGGACATTAAAAGAAGTAGATCGTGTGAATGCCTGTGGACAAGTGTGTGTGTGTGTGTGTGTGTGTGTGTGTGTGTGTGTGTGTGTGCGCGCGCACGCATGCATTGGGGGTTTGAAATGGTTGAAGAGGAGTACTGAAGCTCCATTCTGGTCAAGGTGTCTAGTTCTAAATGTCTAAATCCTTTTTCAAAAATTCAAAATCTGAAATGCTCCAAAATCTAAATTTTTTCTTATTACCTCCCATTTTTTAATCAAAAAGAGACATTGAAAAATTTTCAATAATTGCTAGTTTAAATGCCTTCACTCCATGAAAACAATAAGAGTATCTCCTATTGATATTGATTTTATTTTTTTCATAATTTGAACTTTTATTTTCCATCAAGGGGTACGTGTGTAACTTTATGACCTGGGTATATTGCATGATGCTGTAGTTTTGGTGACAATTGTTTCTGTCATTCAAGTAGTGAGCATAGTACATGATAGTTTTTCAGCCCTTGACCCTCTACTCCCACCCTCCCTCTTATTGATCCCAGTGTTCCCATCTTTATGTCCACATATACCCCATGTGATTATTCTTTCTCTTTTTGTATCCATTGACCCTCCCCAAATTCCCCCGCACTACACTATGCTTCTCAGCCTCTGGTAATCATTCTTCAACTTTCTGTTTCATTGAATTCAATTATTTTATTTTTTAGCTCCCACAAATAAGTGAGAACATGTGATTATTGGCTTTCTGCACCTCACTTATTTAATTTAATGACCTCCAGTTCATCCATGTTGTTGCCAATGACAGAATCTCATTCTTTTTTATGGCTGAATAGTATTCTACTATAAATAAGTACTACATTTTCTTCATTCATTTATCTGTTCATAAAAACTTAGTTTGCTTCCAAATCTTGGCTATTGTGAATAGTGCTGCAATAAACGTAGAAGTGCAGATATCTTTGATACACAGATTTCCTTTCTTTTGAGTATATACCCAGCAGTGGAATTTTATATTTTAAGCTAGATCATATGGTAGCTCTATTTTTAGTTTTCTGAAGAATCTAAATTGTTCTTCAGGGTGATTGTACTAACTTACATTTCCCCCAGCTGTATATGAGGGTTCCCTTTTGCCGCATCCTTGCTAGCTCTTGTTATTCCCTAATAGATAAAAATCATTTTACCTAGCATGACATGATATCTTATTGTAGTTTTGATCTGCATTTCTCCAATGACACTGTTGTGCACCTTTTCACATACTTGTTTGCCATTTGCATGTCTTTTTTTTTAAAAAAAAAAAATCTATTTGGATCTTTTGCCCATGTTTTAATTAGATTAGATTGTTTCCTATAGAGTAACTTGAGCTCTTTATATATATGGTTTTTAATACATTGTCAGATGGATAGTTTGCAAATTTTTACTCACTCTGTGAATCTCTTTGCTGTTTCTTTTGCTGTGCAGAAGGTTTTTAACTTGATGTAATCCCATTTGTCCACTTTGCTTTGGTTGCCCATGCTTATGGAGTGTTACTCCAAAAATCTTTGCCTAGTCTAAAGGACTCGAGAGTTTCTTGATTTCTTGCAAGAATTCTATGTTTTAAGGTTTTTGATTTAAGTCTTTGATTCATTTTGAGTTGATTTTTGTATATGGCAGGAGGTAGGGGTTTAGGTTTATCCTTTTGCATATGGATATCGAGTTTATTTTCAGTACCATTTACTGAAGAGAATGTTCTCTCACAAATGTATGTATATTCTTAGTACCATTGTCAAAAATGAGTTCACTGTACATGTATGGATTTATGTCTGGGTTTTGTAAACTGTTCCATTGATTTATGTATCTGTTTTTATGCCAGCACTATGCCATCTTGATAACTACAGCTCTGTAATGAAATTTAAAGTCAGGTAATGTGATTCGTATAGTTTGGTTCTTTTGCTCAGGATAGCTTTGGCTATTTTAGATCTTTTGTTGTTCCATACACATTTTAGGATTTCTTTTTATTATTTCTGTGAAGAATGTCAATGGTATCTTTATAAGGACTGCATTGAATCTGTAGATTACTTTAGATTGTATAGACATGTTAACAATATTGATTCTTCCAATCCATAAACAAATTTTTAATATTTTTTTGCATCCTCTTTAATATTTTACATTGATGTTTTAAAGTTTTCATTGTAAGGGTCTTCTACTTCTTTGGTTAATGTAATTTCTAGGTATATAATTTTACTTGTAGCTATTGTATATAAAATAATTTTCTGGATTTATTTTTCATATTGCTAACCATTGGCATGTAGAAATGCTGCTAAATTTTCTATATTAATTTTTGTATCTTGCAATGTTACTGAATTTATTAATCAGATCTAAAAGTTTTTTGGTGGAGTTTAGGTTTTTCAGATAAAGGATCACATAATCTGCAAACAAGGATAATTTAACATCTTTCTTTCCAATCTGGATCCCCTTTATTTCTTTATCTTGTCTAATGGGTCTGCCTTGGACTTCCAACACTATGTTGGATAACAGCGTTGAAAGTGGACATCCTGATCTTAGAGGAGAGGCTTTTAGTTTTTCCCCACTTAGTATAATATTAGCTGTGAGTCTGTTGTACATGGCTTTTATTATGTTGAAGTATGTTCTTTCTGTACCTGGGTTTTAGAAATTTTTCATGATGAAGGTATTTTGAATTTTATTAAATTCTTTTTCAGTATCAATTAAAATAATTGTATGTTGTTTGTCCTTTCTTCTGTTGATACAATGTATCAAATTAATTGATTTGCATATGTTGAACAAATCTTGCATCTCTTGAATAAATCTTACTTGGTCATGATGAATGATATTTTTAATGTGTTGTTGAATTCGGCTTGCTAGTGTTTTGTTATGGAAATTTGCATCAATATTCATCAATCATATTGACTGATATTTTCTTTTTGTTTTATGTGTCTTTGCCTGGTTTTGGTATCAGGGTAATGTTACACTTGTAAAATGAGTTTGGAAGTATTTCTTCCTCCTCTATTAGTTCTAAGTATTTTCTTTTTCTTCCTTCAACTTATTTTAAATTCTCGTGTACATGTGCAGGATGTAAACATTTTGTAAATGTTTGCTATGATGGTTTGCTGCACAGATTGATCAATCATCTAGGTACTAATTAAGCCCAGCATCCATTAGCTATTCTTCTGATGCCCTCCCTACCCTGACCCCCTCACAGGCCCCAGTGTGTGTTGTTCCCCTTGCTTTTTCCATGTGTTCTGATTGTTCAGCTCGAACTTTAAGTGAGAACATGAGGTGTTTGGTGTTTTTTTGTTTGTTTCTTCCTGCATTAGTTTGCTGAGGATAATGGCTTCCAGCTTTATCCATGTTCCTGTGAAAGACATGATCTCATTTCTTTTCATGGCTGCATAGTATGTCAGCATAGTATTCCATGTTGTAGCTGCACAGTATTTCATGATGTGTATGTACCATCTTTTCTTTATCCTATCTCTCACTGATGGGCATTTGGGTTGATTCCACGTCTTTGCTATTGTGAATAATGCTGCAATGAAGATACACTTGGATGTATCTTTGTAACAGAATGATTGATATTCTTTTGGGTATAAAAATCTCCAAACTACTTCCCTCAGTGGCTGAACTAACTTATGTTTCCACCAAGATTGTATAAGCTTTACTTTTCCTTCACAGCATTGCCAGCATCTGTTGTTTTTTGAGTTTTTTATTTTCACAAAAATATATAAGGTGAGAAAACATTTCTCAATTTATTCTATGAGACCAAATTATCTTGATATCTGAACCAGATAAAACATCCCATATAAAGAATTGTATGGATGATTACTGGGTATATATCCAAAGGAATATAAATAATTCTATTATAAAGATTACATGCATAAGCATGTTCATTGCATCATTACTCACAATAGCAAAGACATGAAATCAACCCAAATACCCATCAACAATAGACTTGATAAAGAAAATGCAGGTTCAATCCATGATAGCCAAATCAGATCAGCTCCAGAGTGCAGTTCCCAGCAAGAACAACGCAGAGGGTGAGTGCTCACCACATTTCCAAACAAGTTTTCACTGCCCACAGACAAGGAGATTCCCGGGCCAAAAAAGCACCATAAGCTTTCAGCATGGCTGGTGCCACAGGTTGGTGCACAGAAACTCACACAAATCTCGGTGGCTGTTTCAACTGGCACCTGGAACACCTGGGACACAGAGCTGCCCATTCAACTGAAAGGGAAGGGACTGAGACAGGGAGCCATGTGATCTGGCTCGGCGGGTACCACCCCCACAAAACAAGCAATCTGAAATGCTCTGGACTGAGAATTTTGCAGCAAGCGCAGCTGTACCCAGTATGGTCCAGCTCAGTGGGGAGAAGAGTATCCACCATTACCAAGGAAGTCCGCCAATACCGAGGCAGTTCACACAGCAGCTTGGCAAAGTTTGTACCAGCTCAGCAATGCTTCTGCTGGCAGACTACGACTAGACTACTCCAGGCAGAGAAGGGCATCTATGAAAAAAGGCAGCAGTACATCAGGAAATTAAAATAAAGCTGACCTTCCTAGGTCAGAGCACCTGGGGAAAGAGGTGGTTATGAGTTACACTGCAGCAGACTTTATTTCATTGAGTTTATCTTCAGTCTCTGATATCCTTGCCCAGCAGCTCTGCATGGAACAAAAGATCTCCCGGCACAGCACTTGAGTTCCTATAAGGGACAGACTCTCTCCTCAAGCAGCTCCCCGACCCCTGTACACCCAAAGAGACACCTCATAAAGGAGAGTTCAGGCTGATATCTGGTGGGTATGCTTCTGGGACAAAGATAACAGAAGAAGAAACTGGCAGCAACCCTTACTGTTCTGCAGCCCCCATGGGTGATCCCCAGGCAAGAAGGGTCTGGAGTTGCTCTCTAGCAGTCCTGCAGCAGAGGGGTCTGACTGTTAGAAGGAAAACTAAGAAACAGAAAGAAATAGATTCAACATCAACAAAAAGGACATCCACTCAGAGACCCTATCTGAAAGTCACCAACTACAAAGACCACAGTTAGATAAAGCCACTAAGATGGGAAGAAACCAGTGCAAAATGGACAAAAACACCAAAAACCAGAATGCCTCTCCTCCTCCAAGGGATCACAACTCCTCACCAGCTAGGGATCAAAGATGGATGGAGAATGAATCTGATGAATTGACAGAAACAGGCTATAGAAGGTGAGTAATAACAAACTTTTCAGAGCAGAAAGAACATAAGCTAACCCAATGCAAAGAAACTAAGAACCTTGAAAAAAGGTTAGATGAGCTGCTAACTAGAATAAACAGCTTAGAGAAGAATATAAATGACTTCATGGAGCTGAAAAACACAGCACGAGAACTTTGTGAAGCATACACAAGTTTCAATAGTTGAATTGACCAAGCAGAAGAAAGGATATCAGAGACTGAAGATAAACTCAATGAAATAAAATGAGAAGGCAAGAATAGAAAAAAAAGAGTGAAAAGAAATGAACAAAGCCTCCAAGAAATATAGGATTATATGAAAAGACCTAATCTATGTTTGATAGGTGTAGCTGAATGTGACAGAGAGAATGAATCCAAGCTGGAAAACACTCTACAGGGTATTATCCAGGAGAATTCCCCAACCTAGCAAGACAGGCCACCATTCAAGTCCAGGAAATACAGAGAACACCACAAAGATATTCCTCAAGAAGAACAACCCCAAGGCACATAATTTTCAGATTAGCCAGGGTTGAAATGAAGGAAAAAATGCTAAGGACAGCCAGAGAGAAAGGTCGGGTTACCCACAAAGTGAAGCCCATCATACTCACAGCAGATCTCTTAGCAGAAACCCTACAAGTCAGAAGAGAGTGGGAGCCAATATTCAACATCTTAAAGAAAAGAACTTTCAACCTAGAATTTCATATCCAGCCAAACTAAGCTTCATAAGCGAAGGAGAAAGAAAATCCTTTAAGAACAAGCAGTTGCTCAGAGATTTTGACACCACCAGGCCTGCCTTACAAGAGCTACTGAAAGAAGCACTAAACACGGAAAGGAACAACCAGTACCAGCGACTTCAAAAATGTACGAAATGGTAAAGACCGTGGACACAATGAAGAAAATGCATCAACTAATGGGTAAAACATCCAGGTAGTATCAAATGGCAGGATCAAATTCACACATAACAATATTAACCTTAAATGTAAATGGGCTAAATGCCCCAATCAAAAGACACAGACTGGCAAATTGGATAAAAAGTCAAGACTCATCAGTGTGCTGTATGCAGGAAACCCATCTTACTTGCAAAGACACATACAGGCTCAAAATAAAGGGATAGAGGAAGATTTACCAAGCAAATGGAGAGCAGAAAAAAAAGAGGGGGGTGCAATCCTAGTCTCTGATAAAATGGACTTTAAACCAACAAAGATCAAAAGAGACAAAGATGGACATTACATAATAGCATAAGGATCAATGCATCGAGAAGAGCTAACAATCCTAAATATATATGCACCCAATGCAGGAGCACCCAGGTACATAAAGTAAGTTCTTAACGACCTACAAAGAGACTTAGACTCCCACACAAAAATAGTGGGAGACTTTAACACTCCACTGTCAACATTAGACAGATCAATGAGACAGAAAATTAACAAGCATATCCAGGACTTGGGCTTAGATCTGGACCAAGTGGACCTAATAGACATCTACAGAAATCTCCACCCCAAATCCACAGCATATACATTCTTCTCAGCACCACTTTGCATCGACTCTAAAATTGACCACATAATTGTAAGTAAATCACTCCTCAGCAAATGCAAAAGAACAGAAATCATAACAAACAGTCTCTCAGACCACAGTGCAATCAAATTAGAACTCAGAATTAAGAAACAGACTCAGAACTGCACAACTTCATGGAAACAGAACAACCTGCTCCAGAATGTCAACTGGATAAACAATGAAATGAAGGCAGAAATAAAGATATTCTTTGAAACCAGCGAGATCAAAGACACAACATACCAGAATCTCTGGGACACATTTAAAGCAGTGTCTTGAGGGAAATTTATAGAATTTATAGCAATAAATGCCAACCAGAGAAGCGAGCAAAGATCTAAAATCAATACCTTATCATCAAAATTGAAAGAGCTAGAGGAGCAAGATCAAAAAAAAAAAAAAAAAACTCAAAAGCTAGCAGAAGACAAGAAATAACTAAAATCAGAGCAGAACTGAAGGAAATAGAGGCACAAAAAAAACCCTTCAAAAAATCAACAAATCCAGGAGCTCATTTTTTGAAAAGATCAACAAAATAGACAGACCACTAGCCAGATTAATAAAAAACAATAGGGAGAAGAATCAAATAGATGCAATAAAAAATGAAAAACGGGATATCATCACTGATTCCACAGAAATACAAACTACCATCAGAGATTACTACAAACAACCCTATGCACATAAACCAGTAAACCTGAGGAAAAAATAAATAAATAAATAAATGGATAAATTTCCGGACACTTACACCCTCCCCAGCCTAAACCAGGAAGAACTTGAAACCTTGAACAGCCCAATAACAAGGCCTGACGCAGAGGCAGCAATTAATAGCCTACCAATCAAAAAACATTCAGGTCCAGACGGGTTCACAGCTGAAATTGTACCAGACGTACAAAGAGGAGCTGGTACCATTCCTTCTGAAGCTATTCCAAACAATCCAAAAAGAGGGAATCCTTTCCAAATCATTTTATGAGACCAACATCATCCTGATTCCAAAACCTGGCATAGACTCAACAAAAAAAGAAACTTCAGGCCAATATCCATGATGACCATCAATGCAAAAATCTTCAATAAAACACTGGCAAAACATTGTAACAGCACATGAAAAAGCTCATCCATCATGATCAAATAGGCTTCATCTGGGGATGCAAGGCTGGTTTAACATATGCAAGTCTATAAATGTAATCCACCACATAAACAGAACCAAAGACAAAAACCACATGATTATCTCAATAGATGCAGAGGAGGCCTTTGACAAAATTCAACAGCTCTTTTTGCTAAAACTTTCAATAAACTAGGTGTCAAAGGATATCTCAATAAAAGCTATTTACGACAAACCTACAGGCAATCTCATACTGAATGGGCAAAAACTGGAAGCATTCCCTTTGAAATCTGGCACTAGACAAAGATGTCCTCTCTCACCACTCCTATTCAATATAGTATTGGAAATTCTAGCCAGAGCAATTAGGCAAGAAAAAAAATACAGAGTATTCAATTAGGAAAGGAGGAAGTCAAATTGTCTCCATTTGCAGACAGCATGATTGTATATTTAGAAGACTCTATCATCTCAGCCCAAAATATCCTTAAACTGATAAGCAACTTCAGCAAA
>CAUYQU010085524.1:0-14349 GCA_963574635.1 Cheracebus regulus
CCTATCAGGGAGTTGGGGGCTAGCGGAGGGATAGCATTAGGAGAAATACCTAATGTAGACAATGGATTGATGGGTACAGCAAAACACCATGGCATGACTATACCTATGTAAAAAACCTGCACATGTATCCCAGAACTTAAAATGTAATAAAAGAAAAAACAGTATGACCCCATAAATTCCAGCATCTTCTCCCTGTCCTAATCTTTTCTGGCCATTTTCTGATTGAGCTCCACCTTGCTGTCATGATCTTTCACCACCATTCCAGACACTTAGCTCTTCCTGCTCTTCAAGGCAGTTACCTGCCTAGGCTGACCCAACTAGTTCCTCATTCATTAGAACACACCCAAGTACAAGGATATTGTTTCCTCCTCAGAAGCCTGTCTCAACTGAGCATTTGGTTTAAGTGATTTTTAATCATTACCATCCATTCACAATTCTCACTCCCAATACCTCCAAAAAATTCACTTTACATTCATTCCTTTATTATTCTTTCTAAATAACCCATATTTTCTTCAATATGAAAGTGGGCCAAGCTGAAAATAGTCACCTTCCTAGACTCACTTGCAGTTAAGGTGGTCCTGAGACCTAGCCTTGGCCAACTGATACAAAGAAGTCTCCAGAGAGAATATCCTTTTCCAAACCCAAAGATAAACCCAAGGGCAAACAGATTGGGCCCATATTCTACCAGTATGGAGTATGGATATTGAGCTAAAGATGGAAAACTCAATTTACAATCATTAGGCAACAAACTTGAAGACAGAAGGCCCATGCTAAGCATGGTGAAGTGGAAGGATTTGAGTAGCAGGGACTCTGATGCATGCAGGGCTACTCCCCACCGCAGACTGCCCACCTCTGAACTTCTTGTTATGAAAAAAATAATAAATTCTTATTTGGTTAAGCCACTCTCACCAGACTTTTTTATTTTTCTATTACTTGCAGCCAAATGCATTCCTACTTGATACACTGCTCACTTTTTTCTCATTTAATTTTGATGAGACTGTGCTGTTTTCACATCCAAATGGTCAGGACTCAGAGTTGTACTTTCAGACTTCTTGACTTTGTAATTTTTAACTGGAAACACCTTCTAATATTTGTCTTACAAGATGAAAGCCACTTCATGGATGAGGGATACTAATGATGAAAGATGAATATAACCATGAATACTTCAATAATACACCCTGGCTTAAACCAAAGGAACATAAAGTAACAAAAAGAACAAATACTTTTATCTCAGAAAATCTAGGTGTGAGTCCTCCTCTCTTCATTCCTCACTAGGAGTGTAGCCAGGAGCAAGTCATCTAAACCCCTCCAAGCCACAGTTTCCTCATCCATAAAAGAGAGATAATAATAATGTCTATCTCATAGAGTTGCTGTCAACATTAAATGAAAAAACATATATATGAATAAGTATAGTCATTGTGGGCCATAATACTTCTCTAAGAGTCTTTTCTCCATGTGAATAAATATGTGACATTTTTAAATAATTTCTTTTTATGCCATTTGACCTAGCAATCCCATTACCGGGTATATACCCAAAGGATTATAAAACATTCAATTATAAAGACATATGCACACATACATTTATTGCAGCAGAGTTCACAATAGCAAAGACCTGGAACCAACCCAAATGCCCATCAATGATAGACTGGTTAAAGAAAATGTGGCACATACACACCATAGAATACTATGCAGCCATAAAAAAAGATGAGTTCATGTCCTTTGCAGGGACGTAGATGAAGCTGGAAACCATCATTCTCAGCAAACTGACGCAAGAACAGAAAACCAAACACCGCATGTCCTCACTCATTAAGTGGGTATTTAACAATGAGAACATATGGACACAGGGAGGGGAACATCACACACAGGGGCCTGTCGGGGGGTGGAAGGGATAGGGGAGAGATAGCCAAGGGTGGAGGCATTGGGGAAGGCTAACATAGGAGAAATACCTAATGTCAATGAGTGGGGAATGTATGCAGCAAATCACATGGCACATGTATACCTATGTAACAATCCTGTACATTCTGCACATGTACTCCAGGACTTAGAGTATAATAAAATAATAACAATAATGTCTTTTCTAAATATATTTCCTATAATTTTGATAACAGCCTCTGTCTTAGTCCATGTAGATTACTATCACAAAATACCATAGACTGGGTAGCTTACAAACAATGTTTACTTCTCATAGTTCTGGAGTCTAGGAAGTCCAAAATCAAGGCACTAGCAGATTCAGTGTCTGGTGAGAGCTGTCTTCTTGCTGTAAACTGACATGGTAGAAAGGGGCAAGACAGCTCCCTGGGGCCTCTTTTATAAAGGCACTAACACCACTCATGACGTCTTCAACCTCATGATCAAATCATCTTCCAAAGACCCCACCTAATACCATCACATTGGTGATTACATTTTCAACTTATGAATTTTGGGAGGACGTAAACTTTCAGACCATAGCATTTTCCTGACTGTTTTCAAGCAATATCAGGTAAAGGCAGAAGTTACCTTTCTTATGGAAGCTCAAGAAAGGTGACTGGAGAGGCCCCAGAAATTCATCTCATCCTTGTCTCTAGGATGCATAGATAAGGCAGGCCCACACTAGTGAAGCACAAGAGCACAGATAACTCAGTCCCCGCCCTACCTACCAGGTCTGCCCTACAAAATCAGACATCCAAAACCAACTAAAACCAGAAAACTGGACATTTTTGGTGGGCAGACTTTGAATATTCATTAAGTGGAATTTGCTCACTTTGTATCCTGTGAGCTTATCTATTCTTCTCTGTGCCTTCAATAGAAATCATCCTCTGGACTGTATGAATGTATCTCATATTATTATTTTCAGGAAGCAAAACAAAAAAGGAAACAATATTTGTAAAAACTGGAAATTCATTCGTCTTCCTTTCCCTCCTTTCATTTTTCCACTTACTAAATAATTAGTCATAAATATCGAGGAACTAATAATACTTGGAAAGAATTTGAGAGCTATATCTTATAAACTTGCAAAAGAAATTACCTAAAACCAAGGACTTGGGGATTTCCTAACGATGCTGAAAAGCAGTGCATGTTTCTAAGCATCTTTCCCCAGTGACAACAGCTCTCCTTAAGTTGTCATTGTCATTTCCATAATGCTTAGATCCTGTGATTTTTAAAGTGCATGTATTGTCTGCAATATGCAGCACCATGCTGACGAGGGTTACAAATGTTTCCTTGTAGAGTTTAGGCTTTTGTCCCTTCTGTCAAGATCGGTAAGTGTCACTGTCTTCATTTTTGCCTGCGTTTCATGTGGATCTGGACATTAACTTCTGTACCAATTTCTATGAATACTCATTGCAACCTTGTTGATCATCAAGCCTGACAAGGTTAACCTTGAGAATGTGAAAGTCAGATGAAAGCAGATCTGAGAAGTGTGGTCAGGGAAGTGACTGGATGTTTTTGAGCCTTGTGAGAAAAAGATGTTTGCAGCTTTCATTGCATACCTGAAGCCTTGATCCACAGCTCTCTCTAGTTCTCTCTCTCTCTCTCTCTCTCTCTCTCTCTCTCTCTGACTCCATCCCTATTCTCAGGGATCCTAAGCCTGAGTCAAAGGCCAACCTTGTCACATTTTCTGTGGACCTCAACACCGAACCATAGTACTGTGTAAGGGAAAGCGTGTCATTTGGAATTGAACAAATAGAGTATTTACCAACTCGTGCAAGTATTTACATTCTCCAAAATGTTGTTTCCTTGGTTATAAAATGTAAAAAATACTGACAACATATAAGCACCTTCTTATGTTTCAGAAATGGAAAATAAAGGAGGTTAAATGATTGACTTTTCTCAAAAGCACTTTGTTATCAAGAGTCTTAAGAACATCTACACCATTTGACCTGGTAATTTCACTTTGGGAAATCAATCCTGAAGAAATCATCTGAACTGCATATTTGCAAGCATGTGTTCTGCAGAATGTCTCTCTCAAAAACTTCTCTTATCTCACTAATCCTATGATTTTTCTCTCTTTCATCCACCTCCAGCAATCTCTTTCCCTTATTACATAAATCTGCTTTCCTCTCTTGGGAGTAAGGATTCTTCTTCCTTAGGCAAGAGGAAACAAAGAAGACAAATGCAGAATTCTCTTTGGCAGGCGGGAAAGGAATGAGACGTCTACCTCCTATACAAATGAAAAACAAAATAACTTCCTTTTTGTTGGAGAGAATCTGATCACAGAATATTTAATGCTCCTAGCATAAAGGCATCCTTTCTGATTCTTCTCTTCCTTCTTTTACTCAACAAGTATTTATTAAATATCTACTTTGTGCCAGGTACTGTTCCAGTTGCTTGGATATACAGAGTTGACATTTAGTAGGAGAGGTAAACAACAATCAAAACATGGTGATGACAACATCAAGTTTACCATTTTTTTTTTTGAGACAGGATCTCACTCTGTCACCCAGACTGCTGTGCAATGGTGCAACCATGGCTCACTGAAATTTCAAACTTCTGGGTTGAAGGTATCCTCTCACCTCAGCCTCTTGAGTAGCTAGGATTACAGGTGCATGCCACCAGGCCTAGCTAATATTTTTTATTTTTTACTTTTGTTGAGATGGAGTCTTGCTATGTTGCTCAGGCTGGTCTTGAACTTCTGGGCTCAAGTGATCCTCCCACCTCAGCCTCCCAAAGTGCTGGGATTACAGGCATGAGCCACAGTGCCTCACCAAATTTACATTTTAAAGTGATCATCCTGGCTGCAGTTATAACATACACTGCAAGCTATGGTAAAAGTGGTCTAGGAGGGAGATGGTACTAGTTTGGACAGGGTGGAAACAGCAAAAACAATGAGAAGTATTTGCATTCAGGGTGTAATTTAGACACAGTGTGGAAAGGATTTGCTGATTAATTGGATGTGAGGCCAAGAGCAGCAGGACTTCTAAAGAGGACCGAGAAGAGCACCAAGGGCTGCTGCAGAGTGAGATCTAGTGACCTTAGTGGTGCATATCAAAGCCCAACTGGAATCCGTTCAAGAGACAGTGGCAAGTGGGAGAGCAGAGGTGAAGACACAGCTCTTTCAAGAAGTTTTACTTTAGAGAGAAGAAGAGGCACAGGGCAGTTGCCAGGGGAGGATGAAGGGGTAACAGACAATATGAAAAGGAAGTGTACAGGATAAAAACCTCAATTTTGTTTCGGGAATCTGAGGTAGGAATCACAAAAACAGCACCAGGTTTGGAGAGAGTCTGTAGAGCTCGCTTTAGAAGTGTTACATTTGAACTGTAGACACCTAGGAACTGGAGGTTGGGTTTACGGCTCTGAGTGGACTCAAAAATAAATTTAGTTGAGTATTCTCAGTTTGAATTATTTTCAAGCATCCACAAAGGCCAATGCGTGTCATAGTTTGTAACATTGCTCAGACACAAATTTGAATCATACACACTACAAGAAGACTGTGCAGGATTGATTTATTTAGCTGGCAAATGAACCCGGCTGACCGCTTAGTATTTACTCTCAATACTGTTTGTTGGTTATCACCTGAAAAATTGTATTTTTCAAAAATGAGCTTGTTTCCAAAAGAAGGCCAGTTCTCAGAGTCAGGAATGGCAGAAGAGGAGAGCTCTAGGGAGGTGGTGATTTTAGGACATAACTAGAAATTGTTTGGAGGTGAAAGATTATATACTATCGTGGCCCTTATAAATCCGGGAACTCACAAAGATTTCAAGACATATCTTATGAAACTCGAGGGTCTCCATTCCTGCCCTTCGGGTCCAGATAGCTCTGCCTGACTAACTGGGCTCCCCATAACCAGTCCCTACATGAGCCTCTGTGCCATCACAGGTGCCTTCCCTGCCTGACTCATGCCCATCTGTGCAGCATCACTCATGGTCCTACTTATCCTCTTTACAGCTACAACCTCTTCCGTAAGGAAACAACAGTGATCATCTTCATGTACCAAGGGATTCTATGGGTTGTATAATTCACACTCATTGGACTTCAACACATGCAGCCTCCCATGGCAGTGGATGAGCTACCTAGAGCAAGCACTCTGCTGCTGCTCATTATAAAGGAAGCTTTCTCAATGCATAAAGCAGGAATTTTCCATGCTCACAGGCTACTCCCTCTAGTAGAGTAATCTAAATGATTATATGGAAAAAAATCTAACATGCACTGGCTCAAATTTCTCCATTAGGCAGAGTGAATATATTCTTGTCATTGCTCACCTTTGGTCTTGAAGCAGGCCACAATCCTCCATGCAGCCAGCTGGGTAAGTCAAGGATGTCTAATCAGTGATAACCATCATCATCATTATCATTATTTATATTGACTCAACACTATTTTATGCCAGCTCTGTTCCAGGCATTTTATATTCATGATAACTCTAATGAATATATGGCCATCTGATAGGTGGGAAGCCTGAGGCATAGAAAGGAAAAGTAATTTCCTCAGGATCTGTATTAGTCTGTTCTCATGCTGATAATAAAGACATACCTGAGACTGGGTAATTTATAAAGGAAAGAGGTTTAACTGACTCACAGTTCAGCATGGCTGGGGAGTCCTCAGGAGGCTCACCATCATGGCAGAAGAAAAAGCAAACACATCCTTCTGCACATGGCAAGAGGAGGGAGAAGTGCCAAGCAAGGGGAGAAAAGTCCCTTATAAAACCCTCAGATCTCATGAGAACTCACTGTGACAAGGACAGCATAAGGATAATCGCCCCCATGATTCAATTACCTCCCACCAGGCCCATCCCCTGATACGTGGGGATTATGGAAACTACAATTCAAAATGAGATTTGGGTGGGCACACAGTCAAATCATATCAGCATCACATAGCTAACAAGCTCGTAAATGGCAAAGCTGAGATTCTAACCAAGATGCTCCCCAAGTGGGTCCCATGGTCTAGACATGGTGGAGAGAAAGGCAAGGTTTTAGTTGTCCATTTTGGCATGTGATTTAAGCCACCTTCACTAACTGAGCTTTAAGAGTTATAAAGCTGCTTGTTAATTCTTGGCTGATTCCTATGTCTACTTCTCAACTGGTACAGAGTTTGCCACTGGAAGAGTTGTAAATTACTGGCCCCCTCAGAAGGCCTGACACTAACCTGGTCCAGTTTTACTGAAATAAGAGAAAGGATTAAGAATTAGAAAACCCTTTCTTCACTTTAATCTTAGCTTCATGCATATATTCCCACCTAAGTGGGGAACCACCTTGGGTACACTCAGCTCAGTTAAGGAATGTTCACAACTCCCTGGTCCAGGGAAAGGGCTTTCTTCCTCAGCTCTTGGACCATCTTGATACCAACCTCTCCCTTGTTCTTCTTGGTCCTCCAGAAGCCTTACCCACAGCTCAAATTTCTTATGCAGCCCCAACTTTCCTCTTGTGACCAGCAAGACTAAAGGTGAGGAGTCCCTTGTTAATTGGTTGATTGGAGACCCAGCTGCACATCCTACCTATCATTAGAGCTCCAGGGGCACTCCTCTTGCTCTAACAAAGCCCACTTTAATTTTTCACCTCACTTTACCACCACCTTATACTCTAAAGCAAAAGTTTCAACAAATACTTCTTGAGTACCCACTATGTTCCTGGAATATAACAGTAAATAAGACATAAACGTGGCTTCTCTGTGGTTGTGCTCACTTTAGAATTTATACAGCCTTGTGTTAAACAACTATGAGATATAAGAATCTATCATCTTCTGCTAAGTCACAGAAGAGCTGAGTGACACTCAGGCTTAGATCTGAAAAGTAACCTCAACATAGAATAGAAAAGCCTTCACAATTCTCCAACAGATAATGATTTAGAATAGAAGTTATAGCCTATAGTCCTTGGGTAGGTTTCATGGGGCCTATAATCTTCCAATATTGTCAGCAAATTTTTTTTGTGTGTATATATATATATATATATGCATTTTTCTCTGGAAAGGATCTATGACCTCATAGACCTCCATGAACCAAAAAAAGTTAAGAAACTACTGCTTCAGAGCAACTTCCAAGGAAATGAACTTCAAAAGTAAAATCTGATAGTGGTTGAGTCATACCCTGAATCCTGGTGCTCTGGCCTTATCATATGGAAACATCAAATCAACTGGTTGTCAAAAGCACTGTGGATACCAAACCTACAAGGTTTCTCTCAACTGTCCTCTTGCATAGCTGCTGCGGAAGGCATTTCCCACAAGTGTCCTCTCCCCCAAAACTCTTCTTCCTACTTTGCACATAGCAAAAAAAAAAAAAAAAAAAAGGAAAGGAAAAAAAAGTAGATAGATAAGACATCCATATACTGAGAACATAAAAACCTGTGATTCTAGTCAAAAAGAAGTAATTTTCCCTTTCACTTTTTATTCTAATTTATTGAATTAAAAATTCTAAACTTATAAGGCTATGGACCACTAATACAAAAATAGCGAAGTGTCCATCAAATACTGTCAGCCTCTCAATATGGAGAGTCTTTTTTCCAAATATCTTGGAAATCAAATTAGAATGATTAATTCAGCATGGCTATAACGAATCCTTTTGTTAAGAAAAAGTGCTTGCATTCATGTCTTGATAAGTTAAAAAAATAACTCTCCTACCTTCCTCCATCTCCTTCTGTATTTTCTTCCATCTCCGAATTTAAATACCCATCTTGCTACAATTCTTTTGCTTCCTTAAATTGTATTTTTAAAATGATAAACATACAGGTCTCCAAAGAGGAGACTGACGTGCTACAATTGGCCCACTTTCACACACAGAGGCACAGGCTGCAGTTTCCTTTTATACCCTTAAAGAAATAAAAGACCAACTTTCTAAACGAAAGCTTCTAGAAGTATAGCTTGAAATTTATACATAATGACACCCTAAACAACTCACCAGGGAAAATGTTGCAATCCACAGCTGTTATGAACTGCCTGTAATTCAAAATTTTCCCAAAGCTGTTTCTTAGCAGGACCTGCCTCTCCCAATACAATCATTTCTGCCAATCTTTCTTTTAAGGTTTTGGTTTTATAAAATTGATTTTGAGTAAATTTGTAACAGGATGGTAGAGAATATGGCATCTGTCTCCACTGAAATCCAACATAAGACAGTTCAAGATACGGGGGGATGGGGAGGGAAGGGCCTATGTTTTACAACTGGCAGCAAACTTCCTCTTCCAGAGAAAGTTGTCTTTTCTTTGATGGCCTTTGGTTATAAAAATGAAAGCATACAATAACATGATTCTATTAGTCTGTTTTCTCACTGCTGATAAAGACATACCCGAGACTGGGCAATTCACAGAAGAAAAAGGTTTAATTGGATTTACAGTTCTACATGGCTGGAGAAGCCTCACAATCATGGTGGAAGGCAAAGACAAGCAAGTCATGTCTTACATGCACGGCAGTAGGCAAAGAGAGAGAGAGCTTGTGTAGAGGAACTCCTCTTTTTAAAACCATCAGCTCTTGTGAGACTTATTCACTATCACAAGAACAGCATGGGAAAGACTTGACCCCATGATTCAATTACCTCCCACTAGGCCCCTCTCACAAAATGCAGGAATTCAAGATGAGATTTTGGCGGGGACACAACCAAACCGTATCAATGATCAAGAAGAAGACAATGAGAGAGCTGAATTATTCTACTTTTTTTTTTAAATGAAAGGAATTTTGAGTTGCCAGGATGGCAGATTAAAGAGACAGATGAGAGAAGAGAAAGAAAACTGATAGTTGGCAGGAGGCCAAGGAACCAAACTCGTCAAAACAGAGCAACTAATATTCAATTTTAAGTAATCTGCTATGGACATTTTGCTTAATGCAACTCCAATTTTTACTATAGAATCCTTGTGAAATTCCTTGCTTTTACGAGTGGTACTTGAGGTAAATTAAGGAAAAGGCACTGTGTTGCACATTTTGATTGACTTGGGTCATAGAAATGGGAACAGACACATGAGTCAAGGTGACAATAAATTTGAAAACTCTGAGGAGTGGAAAATTAGATCAATAAATGACTAAGAGGACAAAAGCCTCCTTGAGAATCTTCAGAGATAGTGGAAGGAAGCTGTGTCATTTAGGCTTTGTCAAACAAGCAAACCACTATATGGGATTTACTGTAGGAATTCCACCTTATCTAACTGTAGAAGCTGTTGAAGAACCCTATGGGAGGCTGTCGGTCCTTGTCTGTTGCAGGCCTGCAGGCTCTGTAGAGCTTCTCAGTACCAGCAGTTGGTAAGAATAGCTGGACATTTAAAAAAGGCAGGACAAGGACAGACTGGAACCTACAAAGACCAGCTGGAACCCTCATCTTCCTCTCTCTACCTCCAGCCTCAATAGCACAGAAGGAGCTGGCACACTTTATCACAGAGCCATGTATACACCCAGCTTAGGATCTGGAGAAGCCAATGGAGGTGATCTGGCAGGGGCTGGGGAGCTGTGGGCTTGGCTGCTGCCTTGTGCCAACAGGATGAGCAGCAGATCAGGGACAACATGCATGAACTTCGAGAATGAAGGACATTACATAATGGCAAAAGGATCAATGCAACAAGTAGAGCTAATGATCCTAAATATATACGCGCCCAATACAGGAGCACCCAGATACATAAAGCAAGTTCTTAAAAACCTGCAAAGAGACTTAGACTCCCATACAATAATAGTGGGAGACTTTTAACACTCCGCTGTCAATATTAGACAGATCAACAAGACAGAAAATTAACAAGCATATCCAGGACTTGAACTCAGATCTGGACCAAGTGGACCTAATAGACATCTACAGAACTCTCCACCCCAAATCCACAGAATATACATTCTTCTCAGCACCACATCATACCTACTCTAAAACTGACCACGTAATTGGAAGTGAATCACTCCTCAGCAAATGCAAAAGAACGGAAATCATAACAAACAGTCTCTCAGACCACAGTGCAATCAAATTATAACTTAGCATTAAGAAACTAATTCAGAACCACACAACTTCATGGAAACTGAATAACTGGCTCCTGAATGTTGACTGGATAGACAATGAAATAGACAGAAATCATTCTATTTTCTATTATAAAGACACATGCACATGTACATTCATTGCAGCACTGTTTACAGTAGCAAAGACCTGGAACCAATCCACATGCCCATCAATGATAGACTGGACAAGGAAAATGTGGCACATATACACCATGGAATACTATGCAGCCATAAAAAACAATGAGTTAACGTCCTTTGTGGGGACATAGGTGAACCTGGAAACCATCATTATCAGCAAACTGACACAAGAACAGAAAAACACTGCATGTTCTCACTCATAGGCACTTGTTGAACAGTGGGAACACATGTACACACTGAGGGGAGCATCACACACTGGGGTCTGTTGTGGGGGTAGGGGAGGGGCAGCAGGGGGTGGGTAGGTTGGGGAGGGATAACATGGGGATCAATGCCAGATATAGGTGACAGGGGGATAGAGGCAGCAAACCACCTTGCCATGTATGTAGCTAGGCAACAATTCTGCATGATTTGCACATATACCACAGAACCTAAAGTACAATTAAAAAAAACTGATATGAAAAAGAATATATGTGTATCTCCCAAATAACAAAGAAAATGCAAATGTAAAAAAGAATTATTATTATTAATCCAATAATTGTGATTGTATTTTTGTATTATAATACTTAATATTAAGGAAGGTTTGGTATGATTTAATCTGGTAGAGTTTGGATTGATCTAGTCTATTTAGAAAAGAATTTTAGGATGTGCATAAAGATCTTCAAATATCTTCACACTTCTCACTCATCACTCTATTCTCAAAGTCAATCAAGAATTCCTTCGAGGAAACTTGACAATAACATTTTAGCATAATCATAAAAATAAAACAAATGTTAAGACTGTGGCTCATCTAGCTTATACAATACTACACATCCATTAAAATGAGAGTATAAATATTATGACAAGATATTATTCATAATCTCAAATTTAGTAAAAGGATGATACAAAATTTTTATAGATGCATATATCATCAAAAGTCCAGTTATAAAATTATATAAATTTCTTTTTTGGATAAGAAGTAGTCCAAGATATGGTATGTGTTTGCTTGTTCTGAGACCCAAAACACCAGGTTAGAAACAATGACGCTGGTTCAGCTTAAAAGAATAAAGAATTCAGTGTAAACTTATCAAGAGCAGCATATTTGAAGAAATTTAAATATAACTTCTAATTCATAGATGCCATACCCATAAGGAAAGGAGTTAGTTTTTAATTTTGTAAAGCTTTGGAATTGCAAAGTGTGGTGTAGGCAGCTATGTGTATAAAGCGTATGTCTGGGCTCATGTATAAACATTTATGCAGTGTTGTCTTATGACAGGGGCATGGTATATGAAAATGTTTTCTCTTACTAAATGCTATTATGGAAAGTTGCTCTTTTTTAAATCTATTTATCTCCATTAGCATTTTTCCAATTTTTTGCATTATGGTATAGAGTTTTCCTGTCCCAGACTGTATTATAATTATATGAATATAGGCCATTGTCTTATTAAACCATTTTATTTCCTATGCCTAACATGGCTCTGGTACAGATTAAATGCTCAATAAATCTCTATTACTTTGAATGGCTATGCATAAGTTTCCCTTCACATAAGCTAGTCTTTAGTAGATCAGTAACTGTGAGTTCCTGTTGAAGAATGATGAGAAATGATGTAGTTATAGTTACATTATTATCCAGTCTATTTTAAAGAGTGATGAGTGTCTTCATCAGATAATCAACCTACTCTGCCACGAGTTGCTGTAAAAAAAAAAAAGTCTATCAAACTTAGATTTCTTTTTAACAATTATTTTATATCCCAGTTGCTTTACAAATAATTTATACTCCTAGGAATTTACAAATACATTTTGTTCTTACACCAACTGATGTAGTTTAATTAAAGACATTAAATAATGTTTTCTGTATTAAGGACCAAGAAAAACTGTTACATAAATTGAAAATAATTTTTGATAAGAATACCTCATACATAGAAACTACTGTCTTATCAACAATATGTAAAGTTTATTAAATAGTTTACCTTTCAGCTTTAGCTTTTTTTGAAAATTTTATCAAGAAAACAGAGATACACTAAAGTAGTTGTAATTTTTGTAACTGAAATTACAAAATGAACAGTTCTTGATTTTTCAGAATCCAGTTGTAGCTTAAGATTTTATAATTCAGAACTCTGTTTCTTGGACCTCATCTCTATTTACAGTGGGTTACTAAACCAGTTTACATCATTTTAATCTCTATAGGGACACTTTCCTCATTTATCTTGGTTACCATTCTATTCTCAGGACATAGAGCCACGTCTGGTATGTAGAATCATTAGTAAATATACGTTGAGTGATTTAATACATAAAACTGAATTAAGTCAAGGAAAAAAATAAAAAATGAGAGAGACATGCTTCAGTAATCAAAGTGAGTTAGAAAACAGGTCAATTTTCGGAGAGAGAGATCCAAGATGGCCGATCACTAGCAGCTCAGGATTGCAGCTCCCAGTAAAAGTGCAGAGAGCCAGTGGACGCCACACTTACCAATACATTTTTGCTGCCCACGGACCAGGCATTCCCAGTGGAGGAGCCCCACAGGTCGCCAGCGCGATCCTTTTGGCTGGCGCAGCTTTTTTGCCAGTGCCTTGGCTCGGCGGCTCTTGGTGCAGAGTAAACGGGACTGAGTCTCCTTTTGGATGATGTTTGGAGCTCTGTGAGGGCAGAGCAGTACATCCAGCTGATTGAAAAAGGGACTGAGAAGCCAGACCGGAGACCCCCAGGCAGAAAAGCACCACGAACTTCAACACTGCTATTTTAGCTAGCATTGCGGGTCACCACAGTGAAAATTACATAGATTCCAGAGCTGGGAATTAACAAGCTCGACATCCACTCAGAGACCTAATTTGAAAGTTGGTAATTACAAAGACAACAGATGGATAAAACCATAAAGATGCCAAGAAGCCACCATAAAAAAACTGAGAACATTCAAAATCAGAAAGTCTCTCCTACAGAGGACGCTTGTTCCTCATCAGTAACAGAACAAGGCTTGATGGAAAACGAGTGTGAAGAATCATCAGAATTAGGCTTCAGAAGGTGGATAATAAGAAACTTCTGTGAGCTAAAAGAGTATGTTCTAACCCATTACAAAGAAACTAATAACTTTGAAAAAAGGTTTGAGGAAATGCTAACGAGAATGGACAATTTAGAGAGGAATATGAACGAATTGATGGAGCTGAAAAACACAATACGAGAAATCTGTGAAGTTTTAACCGTCGAATTGATCAAGTAGAAGAAAGGATATTAGAGGTCAAAGACCAACTTAATGAAATGAAACGAGAAGACAAGATCAGAGAAAAAAGTGTAAAAAGGAATGAACAAAATCTCCAAGAAATATGGGACTATGTGAAAAGACCTAATTTACGCTTAATAGGTATACCTGAAAGTGACGAAGAG